>MJUU01015736.1:138742-161961 GCA_002080025.1 Modiolus philippinarum | reverse complement strand
ATTAGCTCCGGAAAAATTTATCATGAATAACGGAAGCATAATCGGGTAACAAAAAGATTGAATACGATGTTTCGATCTGATGAAACACATAGGTAGTTCTTTGAGTCAAGCATTGTCTGATTTGGTTGCAAAGTACAAAAGGGAGAATTTGATCACAGTCAATCGAAACGCTGGGAAGATATGTCTGATAGTATGAGAAATGAGTGCCTTGTTTATCTACAGTCTGATGTACTTGGTCTACGAGAGTTATTTAATAAATTAAACAACCAGTGTTACAAAGATTTTGGCAGAGACATCACTAACTTCATCTCGACTAGTTCTCTAGGATTCGACATCTGGAAAGATTATATACCTGAAGGAGTTGTTGTTGACATATCTGATTCAACAGAGATGGAAATAAAATATCAGAAAGAGTATTTATGGTGGACGGTGCTACAAGAGCAAGACTGAGTTTGTATCTGATCAGTTTAAGGAAAACGTAAACTATGATGATGTAACTGATTTCTTGTTAAATGTGGACGTCGTGTCCCTTTATCCAACCAGTATGTTACATGAATATCCGTTGGGACAAAGAAAATATACCACCGAAGAAATGGCTGGCGCAATGGGGATATATAAAGTCAAGTATGTTACAAACAAGAATCTGCTTTATCCAGTAGTAGCAAGAAAGGACGAAAAAGAAGCAACTAAGTAGGACTTAGAAGACTCGGAGGGTTGGTATACTTCAGTTGATATAGAACAAATGATTAAATATGGTTATGATGTTAATATTATCGAGGGATATTACTGGGAAGAAACTAGTAAGGTGTTTTATGATTATATACAGAAATTCTTTCAGACCAAGAAAACAAGTCAAAAAGGAAGCGTTCAATATACATTAGCAAAACTATTGATGAATGTTTCTATGGTAAAATGATCCAAAGACCAATATTTAACCACACCCAGACAATAAGAGACAACAATGAATACTGGAAGTTTCATCATAAGTATGTGGTTACGGGCCTGGAACTAATTTCATCTACTTGGTATGTATCAGGTTACTTAAGATCCGAGATTGACTCGGTTGATAAGATCAGTAAGCCGACACATTTTGGTGCTTTTGTTCTGGCTTATAGTTACAAGATCAAGTACGATCATATGACGAGGTTAAATCCAGAGAATAAAGTAGAGTAAGACTTCTACTATACTGACACTGATAGTTTACACGTACCTGGTGAACAAGCAAAACTAATACCTAATTATAATGGTAATAATTTAGGTGATTTAGCTAATGACTATAAGAAAAACGCCAAGATAATTTAGGCGGTTTATATTTCGCCAAAGTCATACATGACTATAACGATAGATACAGATAATGTAAAATAATGTTAAGACAAAGGGTAAAGGATTAAATAAAACTAAGTTAACTCAAGAAGACTTTCAAAAGATATTGAAGGGCGAAGAAGTAAAAAATATAAGGGATTTCTCCATGAAGAAGGTACATCTAAAGAGGACGTCTAAAGAACAGGGTATTGATCATTTCAGTATTATTCATCGCACAAATTTTAAGAGATCCGCGAACAAAAATGAATACAAGGGTAGAAGAATTTTCTTGGATAAGAATAATTCTGTTCCTATAGGAAGCTGCCGTCTACCACAGTCCACATAAATCCATGACGTTAGAGGTTTATGTGCTATGTCTATCATATGGTAGACAGTCCACATAAATCCATGACATTAGAGGTTTATGTGCTATGTCTACCATATGGTAGACAGTCAACATAAATCCATGACGTATATACAATGTGTATACGTTAGAGGTTTATGTGCTCTGTCTACCATATGATAGACAGTCCAGATAAATCCATGACGTCATAGGTTTATGTGCTATGTCTATCATATGGTAGACAGTCCACATAAATCCATGACGTATGAGGTTTATGTGGACTGTCTACCATATGGTAGACATAGCACATAAATCCATGACGTATACACAATGTCTACCATATGATAGACAGTCCACATAAACCTGTGACGTAAACATAAAATAGACATAAGCAAAATGTAAATTTGTCATACAACAATTGTCAAAACAGAAAAATGATAAATCTTTATTAACAGAACAAAATAGACAGCTACCAAAAACCTTCATTTTTTAAGTCATTGCAAATTTTTTCAACTAAACTAAAATTGCTTCTTACGTCCCTGAAAGAACAAGCGCATTTTGCAAGTCCGGGAAATTCCTCCACAAGTTTGTAAAAGGAAATTAAAGAAGAGCAGTAACTCCGAGAAAAGTTTAGTCCAGCCTGGTCTAAAAACTGAATATAATTTCTGTCTAACCTGAGCAAATGGAATAAAACATATCCTTCCTTGGCGTAATAATAAAGTGCGGCGCGATTAGCAGTTTTTACATTTCTTTCGAGAATATTCAGAGCTTGCAAACATTCTTCCCGGTTGCTCTTTTTTATATCCTCATTAATAATATCACTGTTTGTATTGTAACTATCCATTATTTTTTTTTTTTTCATTTTCTTTTCTTTTTCTTCTGATAACGGTTTTTTGTACTGTTTTTAGTTTCGGCTTGTTCTAAAATCTTCGAAATCGTGTGAACGTGGGTCGTAATTATCTGTCCCTCAGGTGATGGTTGAGCAAGTGCTGTTTTTAACATCTCCCACTGGGTTTTCATCTCAGCAAATTCTGTTTTGTTCATTGTAACAAATCTGAAATAAAATACCGTAAAAATTT
Organism: Modiolus philippinarum; assembly: GCA_002080025.1. Classification (NCBI taxonomy): domain Eukaryota; kingdom Metazoa; phylum Mollusca; class Bivalvia; order Mytilida; family Modiolidae; genus Modiolus; species Modiolus philippinarum. Next base: position 159,237 of record MJUU01015736.1, on the reverse strand, counting down.
AGTTCATGCATTATATTAAAAACAAATGATACCGCTTAATGGTAAACACAAATACAAAAATATATGATATATAACTTACCTCGTTGTTTAGCTAACGATGTACGTTGTAGTTATGAATGGAAATTTACTTGATAACTTGGCAACAGGTTGACATCGTATTGATTTTGTTGCATTGCGAAATTTCACTGCGGTGTATCGATTACCTATTAGGGGTACAAAAAGGAGATTAAAGATTTTAATAAGTTAAGAAAACGTATTTCGTATTTCCCGATCAAAACAATCAAATATTTTCTTGTCTGTTAAGTTTAGATACAGAAAAGAATATTTATTTTTAGTTATTTCAACAAGCGTATTTTTTGAGACCTGAAGTTCTGAAGATATAAGTTCTCTCTCCTTTTTACTCGGAAAATTATACACTACGTAGAAATTACAATTTAGACGACAGGCTTTAGGTATCCGAAAATAGGACTGACTCAAATAAATTACGCTCATTTTCTTTTGCCTTCCGCCTATAAAGTATTTCACAATAGAAGATTGATCTTGTTGTGAACAAATATAGTCGTCAAAAATTACGATTTTTTGTTTGTCATCAGATACTTCGTCGATTTCTTCAACTTTATCATTAGATACTTGCACCAAGTCTTCCAGAGACACTCCTAGTTTTTCCGCTATTTCCTCGAATTTTCGAATTAGTTCCTTGTAATAATGCTGCTCCAAATTTTTTGCGTAAAGAATAATTTTGTCGTAATGCAATAAGGGTTTAAATAAAAGATGCATTAGCAAATTTGTTTTACCAGATTCACTTGGCCCAACAATGAGTAAACGGGAAAAAAATGACTCGGCATATTTTTTGCTCCTTCTATTGTTCCAAAATTGTTCGTATTAGACTTTTCCGGGAAATATCTAGGAATTGTTGTCATTTTTTATAACTAAAGATTTATTAGATAAAAAAACCATAATGTTGTTTTAGGTAGGAATGAGTCTCAACCGTTGTAGTGAGTAAAACCTAAAATTTATAGTGTGATTTATATAATAAAAATCAGTAAAAAAAAAGATGAATAGTGAACAAAACAAAACTTACGAAATACTTGCAATGTATGATTTACACAATGTAAGAAAGATGAATATTTATAAATCAATGAGGCTGCCAAGCGGAGTTTACAAAATACTTGATATTCAAGAGGAAGAGAAGATCGTACATTTGTATTATCCTTTTAGCGGTATATTCGTTAGAGCGCGGGTGTCCAAAGAAGAACTGGCAGACTTATTAGAAATACAAAGGACTCAAAAGTATTTAACTAATTTGTAAAAGAAAGAATCGTACGTCCTCCTAGAGTGTGGGTGTGCAGGGAATTACAAGAAGTATTTGTTTAGTTGTGCACAGAGTCCTAGTTGTTTTTTACTCCTATTAAACTCTGAACTATTTTTTTTTGTTTAGAAGTCGTGCCTTAAACAGGTTAAAACAGAGTATTGAGCGTTGGAAAAAGAGTGAAACCTATAAGATTTTTGTTTAACTTATGAGATGTTTAATCCGTAAACATCGTAAAAAATATGAGTTAAATCTAGATCGTTTTACCCGTTTCAACCGTAGTGAATAATAAATCTTACATGTTTGTTTGTTCTATAGTCCCGTCAGTAGTAGTTAATATGGAAAAAAAATCTGCGGTTTTCAAAAACAAGTCTTTTTTTTAAAAACGTGTTTTTTTTTAAACGCAGATTTTTTGGGTTAGTTAACTACTACAGACTATCATTATATTCGGTGCTATTGACGCCTAGAAAAATGTTCGCTTCATTCAACTGTCCAGATGAACTTTTTTGCGGGAAATCTTTACTATGGCGTCAGAGAGACGGACAACGTAATTCTGGCAGACAAACGATAAAAAGGAGACAAAAATGCTTATAACTTTTTTATGAGTTCGGTGACATATGTTTTTTTTTTCATATCAATGTAAAGAGTATGGGTATATTTAGTTATGAGCTGATTATCGTTGAAAAATCAACGGTCAATTTTTTGTTATACGGATAATTTTATTTTGATCTTACAAATAATTTTTGGCGGGAATCAGAAAATTGTTATTTCTTAACACCCCACAGTCATACAAATAATAGTTTTTAATTTCAGTTGGACATGTATTGATCCATATTTATACCGGAAAAAAATTTTTTGATTCTAAGTTTCAAAATAAAGAAATAACATTCATTTAAAGAAAGTGTGAACGAAAACGATAATTCTGGAAACAATGCCATCTTCGAGTTACCATAGCGACAAAGTTAAGTCGGTGACCCCTAATTTTTTTCGCCGAAAATTTTCTTTTAAGTCACAAACTACTTTGTCACAAAATTTGAGAAAAAAAAATCAACGGTAGAACTGAAAAGGCAGTTTGGTCTTAAGGAGTCCGGAGTGTATTAATTTCCTATTTTTTGTGTAATTTTCTTTCAAGAAACATTATCATTTAATTGTTCAAGATATAATTTAAAGTAATAAAATTTGGAGTCATCGTGCATTTAAGCGCAACAATTGAAGTCGAAAATTTAAAGATTTCATATTTGCTTAATATAAATCAAAAGAGTTTGATGTCAAATTACTAAATACTGAAGTTACTGTGAATTAAATTTCTGCATAAATTATGCGCATTTGACAACATTGGTCTCATCAGTGCAGATAAAATCTAAAGGTTTGTAAGACAATCAACTCAAAGATACTGTTTGATACTTAAAACTGAAAGAGAACAAATAACCAATATGATCTAAATGTAAAGCTAAAATCAGCTAATACATGATGTGTTCTAAAAAGCTGTCATAGTTCTAAAATACCTTAGAATAGTCCTGAAAGTGCTCATGCACTAGAGCAGTTTTCAAAGTGGTCACACGTTTGGTTGGATTGTCCACTCAGGTAAATGATAATAGAAATCTTTGTGACGATCAGACGTGATTATTGCGTATTGAATACAAAATGTTACTTTTCTGTTAAAGATACTAAGTTTTCTTATTGTAGGCATTGTTAATACAGAAATTTTCCATTTTGCCATTTCGATGAATTCTGCCTCAAAAGAGAGGAAAATGGATTGGCTAAGAGAGATGCACAGTTTGTGCCCGTTCGAATTCCACTGGTCTGTTGAAAAACAAGTCCTTCGAATTGACAAATAAATTGTCGATCAGAAACTCTAACATTTTAATTACTCTGTATATTTTTTTTTTCCGATTTGGAGATCACATTGACCTCTTCCAGAATTGCTTTTAGGAGAACGAAGAACGTATAAGCCAAACCCTAAAAGCAGAAAGTGCTGTCCTAATACAATCCAATACACACAGCTGTATGAATATATCAAGGTGGGCGAAGATGTGCATTGTGGAATTGTTCAATCTTAGTAAAAACAAAAACAAAAACCGAAAATTCGATGATGCACACCAAAAATTGATACTAGGGTGCAACAAAGAAGGACAAAAATGGCCTTGTTTAGAAATACGGAAAAGCCGAAAAGTAGGTGATTCGAAATTGAAGACCATGACACGGTAGAAGTCAATAAAGTAATTTTATTATGTAAATTTTAATACTTCTATTTTAAGATGAAATACTCAACTTATAAACTTCATTTTATGACTCCTTAACCCTGCCATACGTTCTAACGACTTTAGCATAGTCGTAATTACTAGATACTAAGTCGTTAAATGACATTTCTAAGTCGTTATTACGAGATACTACATGTAAGTCGTTATAAAGCGAGAGACTATCTCGTTATAATTACTTAAAAATAAATTGTCATTTTGCACTACCAGCTTCCATGAAACAGTGGTTTTATTCAACAAAAAATATGTGATGCAGCTTTTAATATTATAAAAGGATACAGAAAGCAGTGAGAGAGGCGATTTTTTATTTGAATGTAGAACAAACTATGGTCAATTAGAGTTTTTTTTCGAGCCCTCAACTATATTGGGGGATGAGAACCAATTAATTGATTTTCATGGCCTAAGATGAATAATATCAAAAGTATGAATTAAAAAAAATCGGAAATATAAGCCCAAGCCAAGCTTCAAAACATTTTTCCAACACTAAAATTTTCATACCTGCTATTCTTCCCTGTTTTTGGGGATGTTAAGGTTATAACCCCATGAGCAGTTCAAAATAAAAATCAAAAGGCGATTGAAAGAATACTTTGCCAGTTAATTTATGTATGTTTACGAACCCGCATTCACGATTAAAGGAGAATGGTTGTGGTATTGCTCCACATTAGCAATGAATCCCGCTCAAAACGGTGCTTTGGACCGTCTTCAAATTATCATCAGGTATGAGGAAAGCTAAATACTAATGGCTTAATGGTGACTTAAGGGGAAGAATAGCAAAAGAAATGTTGTATCATTGCTTTGTTTTACAATGTATTTGTAGAGACTTTATCTGATGTGCATTTACCCTTCATTGCTAATTACAGTTGCAGACCGAGGCTAAAATATAGGCAGAAGTGATATGTATTATTGAAAAAAATAGTTATATCTGAAAATCTAATTTTTTAGACAGTATTGAACCAAACATCTTGTTCAACTGTTTGAGATTTCTCAAATCAATTTTGCAGCCCCACCACCAACCCTAATATAGCATTCTCTAATTACATGTAATTATCCTCATTAGCTATTCTATGCATACATGTAAATAGTTATTTGGTGGTAAAAAAAGATAATTTGAAACGGGAGTTAGATATGAATAAGAGATGTTGCTTAAATGAGAATTTGTTGATCAAGCGTGAGGAAATAGCTCATCATGCATCTGGTGCTATCACTTTTCCGACGTTTCTGTTGGCCAATCCTGAGATCTTGTTGGCTGTGACTAACGTCACCTAGTTACTTTATTAAATAAGCAACACAGAACAAGAGTTCAGCACTGAAAAATCACTGCATCATTTATAAAAATCATAAGAGAAATAGGTTTTACAATTAAAAAAAAATATATATATATATATCGCTGAATATCACATTTCGCTTGCTCTGCACTGATGAGCAATAAGCTGTTGAAATGCGCATGTGCAGAAAATAAATTCAGAGTCGCTTCGGTATTTTGTTATTTATTACCACTGGGTCGATGCGCCTGCTGTTAGTCCCCGAGGGTATTCATTAACTCAGTAGTCAGTGCTTCGGTGCTGACCCAAAAAGCAACTTCAAAGTTTATTAAAACTTGCAATATCTAAATTTTACAAATTTGTTAAAACTAAAGAGTATCTCCCTCAAGCATAGGTCTGTACTTAATTTCGGCTTTTCTATTTTGATCCTTTTGGTAATTTGTTCTCTATCAGCTTTTACACGCTCCTTCGGTTAATGGACTTCCAAATGTTTTGGCTTGATCTGCACTGATGAGATATAAGTTGTCGAAATGCGCATGTGCAGAAAATAAATTCAGAGTCTCTTCGATATTTTGTTATTGTTTCCCAGCGGATCGATGCCTCTGCTGGTGGACTGTTAGTCCCAAAGGGTATTAAACAACCAAGTAGTCAGTACTTCGGTGCTGACCCGAAAACCGATCTTATTGAAACATACGCATATACAGAAAATAAATTCATATAGTCGCTTCCGTATTTCATTTTGCCAAATGATAGTATATTATATTTTTAAACAACGGCAGTAGAATACCGAAGGAACAAAGGAGAGAAATCGAAGTCAAAAGACATGGCCAAAACGAGAACACAGAAAACAATGACGTTAGACACAAAACAATGACGTTAGACAGATACAAAGCACAGAAATAGAAATCACAACATACAAAACAAAGGCACTTACAGTATGAACTCCAGTGAAACTGAGAGTGACATCAGGTGCTCCGGGAGGGTAAGAATGTCCGGCTCTGTTAACAGTACCCGTCACACGGTCAGTGAGGCATATATATGTTTTGAAAGATCTGTTATGTGGCTGATTGGTTTATGCCATTTTCTAACCATGAGACAAAACGTATTAAGAGTCATGGTACATGTTACTACTCTAGCCCTCAAATAGTACTACATGTAAGCTTAAATTTTGGAAAGCTTTTATAATCACTTTAGAATTCAAACATGGACAAGGAATAACATTACTCTGATCGACAAATTTTTTGTTGAATTTAGAGGCAAACAAACAATAGGTATTCCTATGGGAACACTTTACGCGAAACTTTTAGCTGCTCATTTCTTTTAATTCGTTTGAATCAAAATTTTTAAATGAGCTTTTACTACAGATGCAAAAACAACTAACACAGACTTTTAATTTCAAAAGAAATTTTTAATTTCAGCCTCAGATATGTACTTTCTCTTGAAAACCAAAAATTTAAAGAATATTTACATCGAATTTACCCCGGGTAACTTGGAATTTAAGAGACAACAGATACAACCAATTGTGCTTCATACCTCGACCCCTTTTCCTTTTAGATTGACGAACATGGATTCTAGAACTGCTGATGAGAAATCAATTTCGAAATGGCCATACAGCTCATTAAAATTTATTGCACTTGAAGTTAGTATACGTGTTATGGTCTAATGTTCAGCTACTCCATACGCTTTCGGAAATATGGACGTCTGAAATCTGACAAGCATGATGATTTTGACTTCCAAATTTAGGACTTTCACTTTCTCAGCAGCAATATACACCTGTACCTGCCTCTCAAGCATATGAAGTGTATTGATTCGTTTTGACATGAAGATTCTGACCTTACCCTGGATTTGCATACTAGCAATGTGACGGATGCTGTATACAGGGCAGGATATGCTTACCATTCTGGAGTACCTGATGTCACTCTGTTTTTGAGAGTTTACACTGTTAGTACTTTATTTTCTTCGTGTTTTATTTGTAGTCTCTGTGTGCTTTTTCGGTGTGAGTGTCTGTCGTCTTCCGTCTTCTGTTGTTCTTGCTACTGCCTTGCCTCTGGACATTGACTTATGTAGTGTTGTGGTTTGTTCCTTCGGAATTCTACTGCCGTTGTCTAGTTAAATTGAGCGGTATACTATTTTTTTTTCTCGTAATGAAACCTTTAAATGCATTTGTACCAGGCAACTTTATTAAACTAAAGATTGGAGGAGTTGTAGAAATCATATATCTGACTTCATATTCCTTGAGGTTCCTTTGATTCTTGTCGTTCACTTTTTGATTGATAAACCGGAGTGTGGGGAAGAAAATACAACATCATGTTGTACGTATATGTTATCAGGCTCTTGAGACAGCTATGTATCGTAAAATATTAACCCATGAGTCAGAATATGAAGCACAGGGGCGAACGCAATACATCAGTTGTCAAATTCCCAATAACTTGTTTATCATCCTTCACTTTGTACCTTATTGACCCGAGTTTTCAAATTATCCCAAAGTTAAGCGAGAAATTCGACATACATGCCATTCTCGCCTTTTCAGCAAATTTCAGCTTTTAATACATGTTTATTATTTTTTTATCATTTTATTGGCACAAGTTTTGTTACTTGATGAATATTTTGACCGAACAACTCGAAATAATGTCAGTTTTGAATGTTGCGTCAACCTTTCTTTGGTTGTTATAATATTCCATCGTTCCTTGGATCTTTTACGACGTCATAATGTGAAAACGTAAAAATGCTGCAGGATATATCAACAACAATGTTTCTACTATTTTTCTGACGTCTAGTTTATCCATTTGTGTAATCTGGTTTCCGTTTTGAATACTAATTCGAAAGAGAAAATGCAATGGATGTTTTTTTCTATCTATTCGAATTCTTGTGAACATGATAAAAAGCTATTGCCTTGCAGAGAATCCCTTGATATATCCAGGTCAACATCTGATATATCCGGGTCAACCAAATATGGCTTTTGCGGAAAGGCTGATATTACCATGGGGATGAATGATAAATAGAGATCTCTAGTAACGTGATGCTGTACATTGCACGAATGTCTTATCCATTAATGTCTTATAGTGTACTCAAAGCTTACAAGGTCATTTTCAAGTAAAATATAAAAATATGCTATTTGAAACTTAATCTTCTTCGTTAACACCGCACAAAATCTGCCAAAACTCGAAGCTCCAAATTACCTTTCCTCGAAAACAATAGGGATTACTTTTTTACGTTAAATTTGTAGGCGGTCTTTTTACGGGAAAAAATGTTCGAACAAAATGTTATCTCCCCTGAAGTTAATGGACAAAGTAGGTGAAAAAAGTATGAAGTCTTCTCCCCTGCAGTTAATTGATAAAGTAAGTGAAAAAGATATGTAGTCTACGACACTGAATGACGTATCTTCCACAACTCACATAATTCACCACAAATACACCTGAATAACCATATAAATTCTACTTGTAAAATTTTGGTTAATTAGTGTTCAGTTTTCTCTGTCTCTTCATTTTTCCTCATCAGAATACCCTTCGGCCAACGATATGGCTTCATGTTTCAGTTCTAGAAATTCTCTCTATCTGAAATTTTATTTTCTTTTGTGAAAAGTTTAACCGAATATACCTCAACGTTTTAAAATTAAACGGAATTACGAAATGAATAAAAAAAATGTCTGTTTCTGGACAAATGGATCCTCCAAAAAAGGTATCCGGTAGGACCATACCTCATCCAAGATGGCCGCCAGCAAGAACCATTGTTTTAATATTTGACTTTGGAAAATACATTCAAAGATCTTTTCAGAATCTACTAGTCCAATTAAAACCAAACTTAGCTAAAATGGTCCTTAGATGGTCCCACCCTAAAAAGATATACGGCAGGTCTTTACCGCATCCAAGATGGCCGCTAACGGGAACAAAGTTTCAGCATTTGGTCCTATGGAAAAAAAATCAAGGATCTTCTTAGAAAGTACTAGTCTAATTATAACGAAACTTAGCCAAAATGATCCTTTGGTTGTCCCTTTAATGAAAGGTATCCCGCAGGTCCGTAACTCACCCTAGATGGCTGCCAACGGAAAGCATAGTTTTAACATTGGATCTATGGAGAAGACATTCATATATCCTCTTCTCAGAAACTACTGGTCCAATAAGAAACAAACTTAGTCGCAGTGGTCCTTTAGATGGTCCTATCCAAAAAGGTATTCGGGAGGTCTGTACCTCATTCCAGATGGCTGCAAGTGGGAAACATAATTTTTTACATTGGACCTATTGATTTTTAAGGGAACCCCTATCAATTTTTTATTTGACTTGTGGTCTGCTATGATTTGTAATGGCTGTTGGAGCTCTCAGTTGTCATGGAAACTAGACCAGAAAACTGAAATTTTAGAAAAAAGTATTCTAAACACTATTTAATAAAGAGAACCCCTGCATAAATATTTTGAAAAGGACTTTAATGACTTCATTTCGGCAATAATTGTTACTTAGATATATGGAATATAGGACATTTTGTTTTTGATACGGACTTTATCACGTCCAGTATCAAGTGAGCCCGTTAGGGCGAGCTTGATGCGTTACGCCGTGATAAAGTCCGTATCAAAAACAAAATGTCCTATATTACTTTTATCGGTAATTCACAAAATGATAAATAAAACTCTCTAAAAAATTGAAATAAGCTTTAATTTCTATTTTAACACAGTTAATTTATTGTTTATTGCAATAATTTATATGCATTTCTAGTTATTACGCGTATGAACACGACAAATTGTACAAAACATGACGTCAGCATAGCAACCAGCACGTGACGCCTTCACAGTGACCCGATATTTTCGTGATAGTGTCCAGTTTGGTGATACTGAGAATATTAGTCTCTCTAGATCAGAAGAAATTCATATAAATTACCGATAAAACAAGGGAAACCCCTACCCAAATTATTTTTGAAACGTGGTCTGAAATGGGTCGAATAGGATAACGCATCCAAACACATTTAAAGATCCTTTTTGAAACAACTTAGAACACAATGGTACTTTGATGGTACCTTCCAATAAAGGTATCAGGAAGGACCACACATCATCCAATATGGCTGCCAGCATTTATATTATATTCCATTAAGAGACTTCAGGCTCTGAAACCGCTAATCCAATAGAACTAAACTTGATCACAAAGTTCTCTGGTGGCCCCCTAAAAATTTACATTTGTCATGTCTTTATCCAATCTAAAGTAGCCTCCAGCACGGAACATAGTTAAAATGCCTTTTATCTATGTCAGCCATGGTACAGGTGAGCGATACAGGATCTTGAGAGCCTCTTGCATTGATGTTTAAGATTTTAATATTACTTCAGATCAGTGATACAGGGTCTTGAGAGCTTCTTGTATTGAAGTTTAAGATTTAAATATTATTTCATAATTTTATTTCGTTCTTCTCTTTGTACGACAGCTTTACAGATATTCTTATTCTGTCTACTTCATACGAAACATATAGAATAGAAGTAAATGGACTTTAAGTCGGTGATTATTAAGTTCATGTGTTAATGAAGTACATTTTTTGTATAAATTAATCTTTGTAGATGGCTATATTTCGGCGGACCTTATAATATTGAAAGATGCAAAGTAGATGGAAGCAACAGGGAATTAATCATTGGAAATACTGGTGCTATAATCGACATATTGATAGGTAAATGTAGATATTAAAATGAAAGGCATCACACTGTTCACTTTAATGCAAGTAATTCAATAGTTATTTGCATGTTGACAAAGCTAACTTGAATTAAACTTGAGTGTAAATAATATTTTCGTTCCTCTGAAATGACTACAAAAACTGAGTAAAGCTCACAAAACATACCCCCCCCCCCCATGTGTTCCAGATGAAAAAAATCACAAAAAATCAAGTCAAATCAAATTTTTACATAGCTGGTGCACAATGGCAATATGTACTAAACATTCTGTGAAAATTTCATTAAATTTCACCAAGTTGCCTAAGAGGAGTTGTCCCCACAAAGTATGTACCCTATGGCGGACGGAATAACGAACCACGAACGGACAGAATGATACTATAAGGGTTATTCTCAAAAATTTTCAATATTTTGAAGATGATTTTAGAAAAAATCAAACTGGTCATTTTGTTTTGATTTTAAGGTTTATGAGTCCTCAATTATTTGAAGTTTGAGAAACAACAGCTCGGCATTAACTTTGAATGCATAAAATTAATTTTTGATAAAAAAAAATAAGTCCATTGCCACCAGCCAGTGTCCCTTGTGTTACCATCAGGAAAAATGAAAAAAATGCGTATGTTATTAGAATATTGACATTGCAATCCTCTTGATATAATTAACAAATTAGAGTTACTGGTATAAAATGATATTCAATATTGTTATTTTACATATTTGTTTTTTGAATTGCAAGTCTCATGCATACATGAACGGCATTAGACCTTTCAAACTTTTACAATTTATTCATTAATTATTTTAATATTAGAAATGTGTTACTCTTTATATCATTAATTTGAACGTATGCTATCTTTCTTCTTAATTTTGACCACTAGGGTTGAGCTGAAAATTTCTGGTTTGTCAATAACTGGTCCGTAACACCAGGGAAAATAGTGTAACACAAGGGACACAATTGGTAACACTGGTGATTTTCTACCATCAAAAATAAAATATTTTTACAATATAATTATCTTAGTTCGATTGCCCAAAAATGGAACGACGAACCTATCATTTTCATTCAAAGAGAATCAAAATTTTAATTTTAAACATGAAAATAATACAAATTTTAATTTCAGTAACACAAAGGAACATTTAAATATTTATAATTGTATCAGGATGCTGATACACAAGTCTCCCAAACGAAATCCCAAATCAGACTTCAGAACAAGAAACTCCCTTCAACTTCATTCATTTCATAGCACTCTGATCTTTACCGCCTTTTTCCAAATTGTCATGACAATTTTCCGCATTCTGAAATTTTTGAGACTAGAAACCAACTCTCAATATGCAGCACAACCTTTCCATGAAGTTTTGCTCAATTCTGAGCACTTTAATTTTCCCGCCTTTTTGTGTTTCCATGGCAACAGTCGTCATTTTATTTTATTTTAGACTGAAAACAAATTCCCGGTATGCTATACAACCATTGTGTAAGTTTTCATGCAATTCTGAGCAGTTTTGATTTTCCCGCTTTTTTTTGTTTCCATGGCAACGGTTGCTATTTTGATTTTTTTTTAAACTAAAAATAAATTCCCTGTATGCTATACAACATTTCTGTAAGTTTTCATGCAGTTCTGAGAATTTTTAATTTTCCCGCCTTTTTTCCGTTTCCATGGCAACGGTTGTCATTTTGAATTTTTTAAAACTAAAAACGAATTCCCTGTATGCTATACAACATTTCTGCAAGTTTTCATGCAGTTCTGAGAACTTTAAATTTTCCCGCCTTTTTACCATTTCCATGGCAACGGTGCAATTTTAAAAATCCCTAGACCTTCCTGCACAACTACACATTGGTATCTGTGTTCCTTAAGATCTGATGAGTGGTCTCCGAGACCTGCCCTGGACAAATTGTAATACGAATTTTGTCAATTTCCCGCCTTTTTATGGTTTCCATGGCAACGGTGCCATTTAGAAAATCCATAGACCTTCTTGCACAACTAGACATTGGTATCTATGCTCATACTAAGTTTCATTCAGATCTAATGTGTGGTCTCCAAGATCTGCCCCGGACAAATTATCCCAAAATTTTGTCGATTTTCCCGCCTTTTTTGCCGTTTCAATGGCAACGGTGCCATTTTGGAAGTTCCCAGACCTTCCTGCATTGGTATCCATATTCTTGCTAAGTTTCATCCAAATTGGACGAGCGATCTCTGAGATCTGCCCCGGACAAATTTTTGTCCGGAAAGAAAAAGAAGAATAATAAAAATAATAATAATAATAACAAGTGATAACTGTGTTCGCAAGCGAAACACAAAAGTCTCCCAAACGAACTCCCATATCGGACTTCAAGTCATTACGAGATTCCTTCAAGATAAAAATTTGGGCAGGGATTCCCCTTATAACCTATGTAATGCATATCTCAAAATTCCTCCTTTTTTATCAGAAAACCTGATTTTCCAAAAAAAATATGTTTCTGGTTTTGTTTCCTATCAACAAAGTCCTCTTTTGTCCATTGCAACCAATTTCAGACCCTTTCCAAAAAAAAATTGGGCAGGGGTTCCCCTTATAAGCTATGTAATATAAATTTCTCAAAATTTTTATTTTTTATCAGAAAACTCAATTTTTCAACAAAAAATATGTTTCTGGTTTTCTTTCCATGGCAACAAAGTGCTCTTTTCTCCATTACAATCAATTTCAGACCCTTTCCAAAAACAATTTGGGCAGGGGTTCCCCTTATAAGCTATGTAATATATATTTCTCAAAATTCCTTATTTTTTTAGCAGAAAACTCAATTTTTCAACAAAAAATATCTTTTGGTTTTCTTTCCACGGAAACCAAGTCTTCATTTGTCCATTGCAACCAATTTGAGACACTTTCCAAAAACATATTTGGGCAGGGGTTCCCTTATAAGCTAAGTAATATATATTTCTCAAAATTCCTTATTTTTTATCATAAATCTCAATTTTTCAACAAAAAATATGTTTCTGGTTTGGTTTCCATGGCAACCAAATGCTCCATTATCCATTTCAAGCAATTTTATACCTTGTTTCAAAAAAAAATTTGGGCAGGGGTTCCCCTTATAAGCTAAATAATACATATAGCTGAAATGAAAATACAGTTATCAATTATAAATATGTTTTCTCAAAATTTCATTTTTTGGGTATTGTTTCCATGGCAACAGTACTAATTTTGGAATTTCCAATCCTGAGGAACTCTTTCTTACATGACACTCATCTTTACTGTGAAGTTTCAAGAAGTTACAGTTAATAACGTTTAAGATACAGTGAAAAAATGGTGAAAATATAGTCAAAATTTCATTTTCCCATAGGTTTCTATAGTAAACCCCACCCCTTTTTACACCCCCCAAATATACCCTTAATGGACACCCTTTGAAAAACTTTTTGATGATTGCACATCTAGATAGATGGATCTAATATCCTACAAAGTTTGAAAGCTCTAGCTTTAATGGTCTCCAAGATCTGCTTTGGACAAGTTCATCCAGACGAGAAGAAAGTAAGATGGAATAATAATAATAATAATAATAATAATAATAATAATAATAATTTATAATTGTATCAGGATGCTGATACAAAAGTCTCCCAAACGAACTCCCAAATCAGAAATCTGGGCTACAAATCACTTCCACACGTCAGAGGCAATCTGTCGTTAGGGTTTCATTGAATTCTGAGCACTTTCAATTGTCCCGCCTTTTTGTTTCCATGGCAACGGATGCTATTTTGAAGTCTTGGACACCGGAAACCTTTCCCCATGTCCTAAGCAACCTTCCTGTAAATTTTCATCAAATTCTGAGCACTTTGATTTTCCCGCCTTTTTTGCCGTTTCCATGGCAACCGGTGCCATATTGAAGTCTTGGACACCAGAAACCCTTTTCCCATGTGCTAAGCAACCTTCCTGTAAATTTTCATCCAATTCTGAGGACTTCGATTTTCCCGCCTTTTTTGCCGTTTCCATGGCAACCGGTGCCATTTTGAAAATTCCAAGACCGGATTGCAAATCCTCAAATCAGGATCCATGTTCCTATGAAGTTTGGTCAAGATCCGAGCAGTAGTCTCTGAGAAAATCCGTAGACAAAATGTTGGCGGAAAGACGAGAAGAAGAACAAGAATAACAAGTAATAACTGTGTTCGCAAAGCGAAACACAAAAGTCGCCCAAACCTCCCATGGACCTAGAATTTCAATTTGTCACACGAATGGCAGCCTCTGCGTAAAATTTCATCCAAATTGGAGCACTTTTGATTTTCCCGCCTTTTTTCAGTTTCCATGGAAACGGCGGCCATTTTGAAAATTCCAAGACTTGAATGCACATCTTGGGATGGGGTTCCATCTTCCTGTGAAGTTTGGTTTAGATTGGACCAACGGTCTTTGAGAACCAGGTGGGACAAGTTCATGGCGGAAGAAAAAGAGGAAGAATAATAATAACTAGATTTGCAATTGCAAGCAATAGCTGATGTCGCCCCTGGCAGCCAATTCGATGCTTCCATCTTGTTCGCAGCGTCAAAATCTACCTAGAAATCAAATTTCGTTGAAATCGGACAAAGTTGAAATTTTGACGTATTTTGGCAGCCATCTTGGAAATGTCGGCCATTTTGAATTTTTTTTTTACTGCATGCCCATCTTCTAATAGTTATTCAACTTTTTGCCAAATATGAATGAAATCTATCAAGGCATGTTTGAGATTGAAGATTTTTATGGAAATCCGACATATGCAAAACACTGACGTAACTGGGGAGCCATCTTGAAAATGGCAGCCATTTTGAAAATTTTTTTAGTGGAGGCACAACTTCATAAGGTGATCCAACTTTGTACCAAATATGAATGAATTCTGTCCAGGCATCTCTGAGAACGAAGCCGGACAAAAATCATTGGAAGAAAGAAAGCGTAATAATAATAATAACAATTATTATACCTCCTGTAAGAAAGTTCTTTTATAGTAAAACAGCTTTATTTATGCATAGTTTTCAAAAGAAATAGCGTTGACTGCACTATTGCAATAGTAAGCACTGCTGTTGTGAAGACTATTGAAATCTACGTCAATCATCATCAATCATCACGTGCGGGAGGCGGAGTTTTGATTTGATTGACAAGTTGGTATTGATGTAAGTGTCGTCTGCTACAGCGCTAAAATTTTTAATTGATGGGGGGTATTTTGACAGTATTTTGATTTTATTGGAAAGAAGAAGAAATGAAACGTGTGTACACACATGTAATTCATTCTCCCAAAACAGTTGATGAAAATAAAACAGTGGTATCTTACAACAGTCATCAGGACCTTTATACTGTTATAGTAAATACTGTCTTGTTTTTTTTTCCATATTTGTTATCATTGTTTAAATGTATTGTTTAAAAGTATTTGCTGCAACCATAACGGGTTAAATAGTTTTCAATAAAGTTACTTTGTTCTGGCCTTTGAAATATATTATTGCATTGCTAAAATGTGTTGATGTAAAGGTGTAATGTGTATTGCGATCATTGACAAATGGAAATTGACATCGCAATCAGTTACCACAGATACAGTAAACGATTGACAGGATAGCAAACAAGTCAAAGAAAAACTTTCAAATTATAGTCAACAGTCAGTATAATAATAATATTAATGTTGTGTTTTACATTGACTATGGAAAATAGTAGCCAGGGTGATGGACAATAGTGCACTCCCCTTCGGGTCGTGCACTATTGTCCATCACCCTGGCTACTATTTTCGCATAGTCAATGTAAAACACAACATTATTATATAAGTAATAACTGTGTTCGCAAGCGAAACACAAAAGTCTCCCAAACGAACTCCCATATCGGATACCAAGGCATTACGAGACTCCCTTTGGAAAAAAATTTGGGTAGGGGTTTCCCCTCATAACCTATGTAAAAAAAAATAATTTCGGGTTTTGCTTTTATGACAACCAAATGCTCTTTTGTCCATTACACCCAATTTCAGACCCTTTCCAAAAAAAATTTTGGCAGGAGTTCCCCTTATAAGCTGTGTAATACATATTTCTCAAAATTCCTTCTTTTTTATCAGAAAACCTGATTTTCCCCAAAAAATATGCTTTTGGATTTGTTTCCATGGCAACCAAATGCTCTTTTGTCCATTACATCCAATTCAGATCTTTTTCCAAAGAAAATTTGGACAGGGTTCCCCTTATAACCTATTTAATACATATTTCTCAAAATTCCTTATTTCGTCAGAAAACTCAATTTTTCAACAAAAGATACGTTTCTGGTTTTGTTTCCATGGCAACAAAGTGCTCTTTTGTCCATTACATCCAATTTAAGACCCTTTCCAAAAAAAATTTGGGCAGGGGTTCGCCTTATAACCTATTTAATACATATTCCTCAAAATTCCTTTTTTTGTCAGAAACCTCAATTTTTCAACAAAAAATACATTTCAGGTTTTGTTTCCATGGCAACAAAGTGATCTTTTGTCCATTACACCCAATTCTAGAACCTTTTCAAAAAAAATTGGGCAGGGGTTCCCCTTATAAGCTATGCAATACATATTTCTCAAAATTTCTTCTTTTTTATCAGAAAACCTGATTTTCCCCAAAAATATGCTTTTGGTTTTGTTTTCATGACAACCAAATGCTCTTTTGATAATTACATGCAATTTCAGATCTCTTTCCAAAGAAAATTTGGGCAGGGGTTCGCCTTATAACCTATTTAATACATATTTCTCAAAATTCCTTTTTTTTGTGTCAGAAAACCCAATTTTTCAACAAAAAATATGTTTCTGCTTTTGTTTCCAAGGCAACAAAGTGCTCTTTTATCCATTACACCCAATTTCAGACCCTTTCCAAAAAAAAAAAAAATTGGGCAGGGGTTCCCCTTATAACCTATTTAATACATATTTCTCAAAATTCCTTGTTTTTGTCAGAAAACTCAATTCTTCAACAAAAAATATGTTTCTGGTTTTGTTTCCATGGCAACAAAGTGCTCTTTTGTCCATTACACCCAATTTCAGACCATTTCCAAAAAAAAAATTGGGCAGGGGTTCCCCTTATAAGCTATGTAATACATATTTCTCAAAATTCCTTGTTTTTTATCAGAAAACCTGATTTTCCCCAAAAAATATGCTTTTGGTTTTGTTTCCATGGCAACCAAATGCTCTTTTGTCCATTACACCCAATTTCAGACCCTTTCCAAAAAAAAATAGGCAGGGGTTCCCCTTATAAGCTAAATAATACATATTGCTGTAATTAAAATACTATTCTCAACAGAAACTACTATTTTCCCAAAATTTCCATTTTTTGGTATGGTTTCCATGGCAACAGTAGTTATTTTGAAATTTCCAATACTGTGAAACCCTTTCTTACATGACCTTCATCTTTCCCATGAAGTTTCATGGAGCTAGTGTTTATAGTTTTTGAGAAACAATGAAGTATATGATGAAAATCATTCAAAATTTCATTTTCCCATAGGATTATTATAGGACGACCCCACCCCTATTTGACACCCCCAAAATTACCCATAATGGACCTCCTTTGAAAAAATTTTTCTCACTGCACATTAAGATACATAGGGCTAGTATGCTACCAAGTTTGAAAGCTCTAGGTCTTATGGTCTCTGAGATTTTCAATGGACAAGTTCATTGCGACGAGAATAAAGAAAGATGGAATAATAATAATAATAATAATAAGAAACGCAACAAAAACAATAAGCCTCCCAACTTCGTTTGGTAGACTTAATAATAGAGAAACGGACAAAAAACAATATGTCGTCCCGACTACGTCTGGGGCGACATAATAATAATGATAATAATAATAATAATAAGAAGAAACGGAGCAAAAACAATAAGTCGCCAAACTTCGTTTGGGCGACTTAATAATAAGAATTGAGTAAAAACAATAAGTCTCCCCAAACTTCGTTTGGGAGACTTAATAAGAAACGCAACAAAAACAAGAAGTCTCCCAACTTCGTTTGGGAAACTTAATAATAAGAAACAGAGTAAAAACAATAAGTCTCCACAAACTTCGTTTGGGAGACTTAATAACACAAGGGGCACTTGTATCGAGTACATATAAACAATGTTTTCTTCTTATGAAATGGTTAAGCGTTCTAATCTGTATTACATTGTACTTAATGGAATACTTCCTTTGCTTGAAGAGAAAATTTACATCCAGGCATTCTGCAATCGCACAAGCAGGTAACAATAGGGACATTTGGTAACACAAGTAACATTTGATGTCTACAGCATTATCAATTTAAAGTGCTTTGAAAGTTTTCACATTTATTTTTTTACTTCTAAAAATATTTTAGTAGTAATTTATTACTTCCTCTTTCTAAGAAACATGGAGAAAAGCCAAACCAAATGAATTTTAGCATGTCAAAATTGATTTGTTTTTGCATGTTAATATTTCGGCTAATTTTGTTACCAGACTTTTGTGCATTCCAATAGATCTTTTAGTCTTGTAAAACTTTCTAATTAAGAAGTATGAAATTACTGATTCATTGCTCTATTTACTTTTAAATTTGCTCTGTATTCAATGGTAATATCGAAGTTACATCGTTGAGTTAGCAATCATGTATGTCCCTTGTGTTACTTTAAATGTCCCTTGTGCTACTTTTTTTAAATTGTCCCTTGTGTTACTGTCTGTATGAAGCCGGGTTGATTTTGTAGGCATAGTAACAAATCAAAACACCGTCTCAGGTTTGTGGGTTTATTTTATAGAAATGGAATATTCATAACAAATAACACTTGAGTAAATAGGTAACCCTGCAAGTAGTAAGATAAAAATACATAAATTCCAGTACAAGAAGAATAACTCTTACTACTAATATTAATCAGTGTGAAAATACTATGTACTGTACTGTATATATATATGAATGAAATATAACAATATCTATTTCTCGCATTTTATCAACCATATATGGTGAATAAAAGGATATGGAGTAAATGCACATGAGACAAAGTCTCTACAAATACATGGTAAAAAACAAGCAAAGGAACAACGCTTTTATTGTTGTTCTTCATCTTGAAGTCACCATGAGGCCTTCAACAATGAGCTTTGCTCATACCTCATAGTAAGTTCAAGACGGCCCCTTTATGTATGTGACATAAAGTTGTCAGAAATGCTATTCATTCGATTCAAAATAATTTACTCCATATTTCTACATTCCGCAGTCATACTAAGATAATGAAACTGTATATAGCAAAACTACAGGCAAATAATAACATAAATAGCAACAAGCAATAATTAGACAAAATAGCTGTTAAAAATATCAAGCAATAAGCAAAGCTAAAAATATGCAATAACACAATACTAACCTCACATGAGGTGCAAAGGCCCTCAAGGTTATGTATGTATAAATATGGTATAGTTTTACATCATCATCATAGTTCTCTAACAAAAAAGTAGTATATACTGAAAGAACAATAAGGGACTCATAAATTATGCGTCCTACGACAAAAATATATGTCGTTTCAATCCATTTAAATCAAACATAAAAATAGTTCCATCGATTCATCATAATAAAAATATTATATCAGTTCATTTATTTAGAACTGAATTTTACCCTTATTTTATGCAATAAATTTACAAGAAGACACATACTGTAAATCTATACCATTTACTCCATCTTTTATATATTTTACTATTATTTCATATTATATTTATATAATAATGTTGTGTTTTACATTGACTATGCGAAAATAGTAGCCAGGGTGATGGACAATAGTGCACGACCCGAAGGGGAGTGCACTATTGTCCATCACCCTGGCTACTATTTTCCATAGTCAATGTAAAACACAACATTAATATTATTATTATACTGACTGTTGACTTTATTTTGAACCACTGAATTTGAAAATTTTTCTTTACAATTGCTTGTTTGCTATCCTGTCAATCGTTACCTGTATCTGTGGTAACTGATCCCGATGTCAATTTCCACGTGTCAATGATCTCAATACACATTTCACCATTACATAAACGCATAAAGGAAACTTATATAGCAATGAAATAATATATATTTCAAGAGGCCAAAACAAAGTAACTTTATTGAAAACTATTTTACCAATAATGGTTGCAGCAAATACTTTTAAACAA
>MJUU01015736.1:119616-132620 GCA_002080025.1 Modiolus philippinarum | reverse complement strand
CCCCCTTAGCAGAAAGTCTGGATCCGCCACTGTTTCTATTGGACAACTTTGAAATCTCGCTGGCCGTGATTAACTTTACATAGCAACGGTGTTCTTATTTGAAACTTAAACAGCAGTTCGGCACTTACTGTTAATGTTATGAAAATCTTAAGAGAAATAGTTTTAACAACTCGAAAGAATAGTATATCACTGGATATCAACTCTCGTTGTGTAATTTCAAATATAATAAACCAGCCTTTAAACTCGCCAAAGGCTCGTTTATTATATTTTGAAATTACATAACTCTTGTTGATATCCATCGATTTACAATTCTTTCCCGTTATGAAAACTATAATTATCGCGAACTCATCATTTCTTGTATCAAGTCTCGAGAAGGGAATAAAATAACTCTTACCCAATTACATAGGTACATTTTTTGTACATTACACAAAAAAGTACCCCTTACCAAACAGAATTTCATATGTTAAATATAATATTATGTTCATTTCGTTATTCTGTTTAAAAAAAAAATAATAATATTTTTTGAAGTAACTTAATTCTAACGATGTAAAATTCATGCAAATATTTTAAATGTTTTATACAATAGAAATGTTTGTAAAGGCCCCAGCAATTGCAGGAGTTATAACAGGTCAGCATAAGTTGTCATGGCTGGAATAGGTCAGAGCAGTCATGGACATGGGTAGAACAGGTCAAAGCGGCTATAGCTCTGACAATAAAGGTCACGATTATATGACAAAAACTGATCAAAACGGTAAGGATTTTAGATATAGGGCCATGGCAAGTCCAAGCAGTCTCGATTCAAAGCTGTACTTAGAAACGTACTAGAGCGGACTTTAAACCTTGCTTGACTTTTCTTCTAAGAACTTCTTAAGATGCACTAAATCTAATTTGGCATGAATGATGCTTATGAGATGATAACCAAGTGCTGTTACTATAATGTCGATTTGCCATCCAGCATGGCCACCAGCAGCAAAACTTAGTTTATCAATGGACCCTATGGAGACATGCATACAAACATCTTCTTCTTGGGAACTAGTGAATGGGTTATGTGCAAACATAACATGAATGAAATGCTGACCAACTGTTGTTACTTTGGTGCCGGTCGGCCATCCAACATGGCGGCAAACATTGAAACTTGTTTAATATTGGAACCATGGTGAAATGCATGCAAAGATCTTCTAGAGAACCGCTTAATGGATTTTACCGAAACCAAGAATAAATGATGTTATTGAAATACTGACTAAGTATTATTACTTTGTTGCTGATCTGTCATCTAACATGGCCGTTACCAGTGAACTTAGTTTAACAGTTGAATGGAATTAAAAAAACTTAGCATGAATAATGCTTATGAGACGCTGGTCAACTGTTGTTACTTTGGTGCCGATCTGTTTTCCGACATGGGCTCTTGCGGCTAACTTTAGTTCAACATTTGACACTTTTTGGAAATGCATGCGAAAACCTTCTTCTAGAGAATTGCTAAAAGGATTTAAACCAAAGTTGACACGAATGATGCTTATGAGGTGTTGACAAGTTTTGGTTACTTGAGTGCCTATCCACTATCAAGCATGGCCGCCAGCGGGGATCAATATCTCTGTAACTCTTCATGGTACGTCAATGATATGTGGTATGTGGGTTGATCTCATGAGATACATGAACGTGACAATATGTTCATTGGTTTTTTTTTGTTTGTTTTTTTTCAACAGCAAAATAACATAATTTATTTCAGAATATCGCTTGTTACAAACCTAAACAAAAACAATATAAAAAACAAAGAGGAAATTTTTTAAATCAACTAACCTTGATGTGAATTACGAGCATACAAAGTCAATTCCGTTGACCCCATTTCAGTTTATTCATATATTTTTTAAGTTTCTAATAGTAGTATTAATTATACCTTAGTTATCTTTTTCTATAACGATCATACAATATTTCTACTATTTCTCCATTTTCAAAGATTTGACTATTTTCCCTCATTAGCATAAACTATTTTCCCCCATTAACATATCTTTTTTACTATTTTCCCTCATAAGCATAAACTATTTTCTCTCAATAGCATATCTTTTGTCTGGTGTTTCTTTCGGTATAATAAAACACTTACTGGCTCGATATTTGTGGAATAGTAGGTTTATTGTCCTCTCGGATACAACTATTGACCTCGGCTACGCCTCGGCAATAGTTGTACCTCGGGGACAATAAACTTACTATTCCACTAATACCCAGCCAATAAGTAAATATTTGTTGTCTTATTAATTGAAGCTTAAGCTAAAATCGTTCAAGTGATGGTATATTGGGCGCACAAAAAAATCAACGATGGCAGAAAAGCACTAAAAATCTGGATTTTAATCGAAAAACGAAAAACGAAAAATATCCTTTGTTTGTTTTCTCCTAAAATCACACATTTTCAATGCGCGCGCTGACGCCAAACATAGAAATAACTTGTCTTGGCCTAATTTGTAATTAAATATCCTATTTTATTATACTTTAGAAGATATTTCCTTAACAAAAATTAATTTGACAATTCAATCTATTATATGTAAGATTGTAGCAAAAGCTGCAAGGGTAACATGTACATTCACTAGAATTGTCATATGGCTTAGAGGGTAACAATTTTTGCACTATTACCCCCTGTTAATGGGCCAACGATTTCCAATAAATGATTGCAATCAAAGAAACATTGAGTATAATAAAATAGATAACATATAGCTTGGAGGGTGACAGAGCAGATTGTTAACCCTCGAAAAACATTGTCAACCTCTGCTTCGCATCGGTTGACAAAGTTTTCTCAGGGTAACAATCTGCTCTGTCACCCTACCAGCTATATGTTATTTATATAATATTCTCTGGTAAAAAGGAGTAGGGACGGTAAGGGCCTTATTTGGCCTGATAAATAAATTTAGTCGAACTCACAGAATTTTCTCATTGAAATGTTCCATGGGTATGGCTTTTCAGTAAACAGTGACATTTCTCAAATATTTATGTATGATTACTGAGTTTTTGAGTGTAGAAGAAGGGACAAATTAAAGATTTTGTCGAAAAATGACAAATTTGACCAATTTTGACTACTTTTTCTGAATAGGAAATATTGAGCACATGCAAGAACCAGAAAAATATTCATATGAGAGGTTCAATTCATTTGTACCGATATGTTTGTAAATTTTCTAATTGGTTCTTGAATGTGCTCGATATTTCCGGCTAGGAAAACTGCTCGAAAATCTGCCAAATTTGGTATATTTCTATGAGATTGCTCAAAAGTAGCCTTTTCATGACGTCAGAAATGTACTTATTGTGACGTCAGTGGTTCTAATTTTTGTATGTTTTCTGTAAATTAGATCTCAATTTTGAAACGAACATGAAAGAAAATCTTGAGGTGCAACTTAGAAATTCACTGGAATCTTGGGCCAAATCAACCCCTTATCGCACCTTGTCCTTTGGTATACATCTACGTTTCCCAGATTCTTCTGATAATATGTTAATGACATTTGGTATGTTGGTTTGTGTTGGATAGTACATGACATCTGCTATATAACTTATGTCAGTAATCTCTAATTCACGGTCCAGTGAACATGTTGAATTTCTCACTATCAATTAATGGTAGTTCAATAATATTTTGGTATTTGGGTTGGTATTTGGCGGATCATGACAGCCTGATATTTGCATTTTGCCCTTGATCTTATTTTCACGGTCTAGTGAACATGTTTGATTTTCAGTATCTATTAGATAAGTCAATTTCACAATGTCAAACATGTAAAGTTTCTTTCTGATTTAAGTCAGTTTGTATTTTTACATCAATTATGTGGCCAAACAGGATGGGCGAGACATCAATTTGGGTCTACACTTGTTTGAATTAACTTAAACCAGAATACGAAGTACAGATTATTTGCAATAATATAAACAAATTAATGGAAAACATCATTTTCTGAATCTTATCTGTGACTTTGATATCGCATAATAATTATATTCGATGATATTTCGAAGCTCTATGGAAGTCCATTTCTGTCATCGAGATAAATTAAAGTTGCGATAAATTATCTCGACAAGTCGTGATAATTTGGGTATTTTATCGACATAACAAACGATTATCACGATAATTTCTATGAAAAGTCAAGATAATTTTGTTGACTAGTCGAGATAATTATATGAATTATCACGACTATTAGAGAGTCATTGCCCACATGTCGCATCGACATAACTGTTGTCGCGATAAATTATGATAACTTTTTTCAATAATAACATGACAAAATCGTGTTATTTTATCTCGACTAATCACAAAAGTTATGAAATATTTCTACTGCAGAAGTGCGTGCCTTATGTTTTTAGCCCAACTGGCTATAGAGCCAGGGCGAGCTTTTGCCATCACTTTGCGTCCGTGGTCTGTCTGTCCGTCCGGCGGAAACTTTTCATTCAGATATCTTTTCCACTGAATCTACTTGGCCAATATGCATCAAATTGGGCTACAATAGTCTTTAGGTGGTCCCCTGCAAAAATGCGTTTAAGGTCTATGCTATGTCCAAGATGGCAGCCAGCAGAGAACATGGTTTTAACATTGCACCCAATCGGAAAACATATTCAAAGATCTTCCCTTCTGAAACTTCAAACCTAGTTGGAACAAAACTTGACCACAATAACCTGTGGGTGCTCCCCTGCAAAAGAGGTGTTTTTCTGGTCCGTGCTATGTCCAAGATGGCAGCCAGAGAGAAATAAAGTGTTAACATTGCACCCTATGGGAAAACACCTTCAAAGATCTTCTCCTATGAAACTGCTGAGGGCTGTTCCAGCAAAACATACATGGGACAGGACTAGAGGAAGACACTTAAAAATTGCTGCTATGGATAGGTGTTATTAATTATTAAAGTCCTAATTCACAAGCAAATAAAAAAGTCCTACTTTTCATCTATGGGTGGTCATGGCATTTGTCTAGTGCCTACCCATGTATGTCTTGCTGGAACAGCCCTGAGTCATTTTGAACGATACTAAGCTGCGATAGTCGTTTGATGGTCCCCTGCATAAAAGTGTTTTCTTTTTCAGGTTCGCAGCATTTCCAGATCCATGGCTGCCAGCGGGGAATATAGCTTTAATATAGGACCCCATGTGAAAACACTTTCAAAGATCTTCTTATTTGAAATTATTCAATTGGAAACAAATTTGGCCATAACGGTCTTTGTGTGATTACCTAAAAAGGATATCTTGGATATAGCATGGACCTGAAAAACATTTTTGCAGGGGACCACCTAAAGACTATTATGGCCCAATTTGATACCAATTGGCCCAGTACTTTCGGTGGAAAAGATCTTTGATTGAAAAGTTTACGCCGGACGGACGGACAGACCACGAACGCAAAGTGATGACAAAAGTTCACTCTGGCTCTAGCCAGTTGGGATAAAAACATAAGGCACACACTTCCGCATTTGAGGGATATCATAACTTACGTGATTAGTCGGAATAAAATAACACAATTTTGTCACGATATTATGGAAAAAGTTATCAAAATTTATCGCAACAACAGTTTATGTCGATGCTACATGTGGGCAATGACTCTCTAGTAGTCGCGATAATCCATATAATTATCTCGACTAGTCAACATAATTATCTTGACTTTTCATAGAAATTATCGCGATAATTTGTTTGTTATGTCGACAAAATACCCAAATTATCACGACTTATCGAGATAAATTATCGCAACTTTAATTTATCTCGATGACAGAAATAGACTTCCATAGAAGCCCTTTTTTTACCCTTTTCTACGTTTGTTTTATCCTGGTTTTAGGTTGATTGAATAGGAATGACGGATTCTCTGTCCGACACCATAGGATGTCCAGCAAATTATATTACAACATAAAAAAACCATAACCTTACAAATCTCCTGTATTTTATGTCCACATTTGTCCAAATATACTTATGTTTAATTTGCTGCGGCCTGATCAACTCAATATGTTAAAGTTGAGTGAGTATAATTATACCTCCTTTGTAGGGTATATAGTGTTCATTGTGTCTGTATTTGCATTTTATATCTACCTCTTAAACAAATTTTAACCTTTACCAAATCATGACACAGTGCGTCCTTTTTTCAAGTTTAGAATCTGAACAATTCTTAGGGCTTACTATAGCAAAACATAGAGTCATAAGTGGGTACTGGTATGCCATTGCAACGCCTACTACACCAATTAATAGGATTTTGATGAAATTTTCGCAGAATTTTTATCACATGATTGGTTAGCAAAAGACATTAACCAATCAGCTACCTAATAGATCTTTCAAAAACATATATGCCTCACTCACCTTGTGACGGGTGCTGTTAACAGAGCAGGACATTCTCACCCTTCCGGAGCACCTGATGTCATGCTCAGTTTTATTGGAGTTCACACTGTGAGTGCCTTTGTTCTGAATGTTGTAATTTCTGTTTCTGTGCTTTGTATCTGCCTACGTCATTGTTTTTGTGTCTAACGTCATTGTTTTCTGTGTTTTCGTTTTTGCCCTGTCTTTGGACTTCGATTTTTGTGAATTTCACTCCTTTGTTCCTTCGGTATTCTACTGCCGTTGCCATTATGCACTTCCTGTTTTAGATTTTGATCTGACCATTTTATGTGGGTTCTACATAGCCAAGAAAAGACACATAGACTTCATTGTTATTTGGGCGAGACAATCTTGTATGCCATCCTCATCCCTTTTGAACAGTTGATTGATTGATTGATTGATTGTTGTTTAACGCAAACTTCAGCAATATTTCAGCTATATCGTGGCGTGTACTGTTGATATTGTTATGAGTATATCACTAAAACAGTCATATAAAACGTATGGCTATGTACAGATAAAACAACTTTTAAAAGATAAAATCGTACGATTAACAATTTAACATAAATAGATCAGATTTGATGAAATTTAAAAATTGGATTATATAAACTTGTATTAGATATACATATTAACAGCTTTAAAAAATTGAATATTTTTTTCGCCAGCGACGTTTGTAAATAAATCTTTCAGAGAATCAGCTGTATAAAATGTGCGACGTATGTCGGCAACATCAATACAGTCAAGTAAAATATGTTGTATTGTGTAAGCACAATTACACGGAATACACTCAGGTCGGTCTTCACCATTTAGAATGTAACCATGACTTGTTCTTGTATGCCCTAGTCGACAACAGTTGAATGAAATTGGATAACAGTTCAGAGAATCTTTATCACAGGATATGCCATATTGAATCTATTATTTTATATTTTCATTTCACCAACTTTTACTGTTTCCTCAGCCATGTATGAACATAACAATTTCTAATTAGTGGGGGTCAGGTACTAGAATTAACCAATGAATTGAATTTGATGAAACATTCGGAGAATCGTTACCACATAATGCAAAATGCAATTCCTATTTTAGATTTTAATGTGATCAATTGTTATCGTTTCCCATAGTCACACATGCACTTAATCCATTCATTGTCGTTAGTGTAAGGTTATTGGTTTGCTATCTTCAACTCCTCCAACACCATTGAATGGAATTTAATGAAACTTTCCAATTATCTTAATCACATGATGCATAAATACCAAGTATATTTTAACTTGACAAATTTCTAAGGTTTCCCATAGCAATACTAATTCATTCATTGTCTTAGGTTTGGGAGGGGGCAATGGTATGCAATTAGCAACTCTCTCTTAACCATGCAATGAATGGAATATGATGAAATTTTTAGGAAATCTTTTTGACATGATTCGCGATATTGCATCATCTATTTTAGATTTTAATCAGTTCATCTTTAAGATTTTTCACAGACGTACATACACTAAGCCAATCATTGTCATTTGGTTTAGATACTGGTATACCATGTCATCCTTTTCCTTAACCATTGAATGGAAATAAATAAAACTGTCCTGACACATGATACCATAGCGCACCTTAGATTTGATCTGACCAATTTTAAACG
The DNA here is from genome assembly GCA_002080025.1 of Modiolus philippinarum. NCBI lineage: Eukaryota > Metazoa > Mollusca > Bivalvia > Mytilida > Modiolidae > Modiolus > Modiolus philippinarum. Next base: position 124,705 of record MJUU01015736.1, on the reverse strand, counting down.
TTTCTCTTACCCATGCATGTTCTTTATACATTCATTGTCGTTAGTGTGGGGGTAATGGTATTCTATCTTCAACTTCACCTTAACCAATGAATTGAATTAAATCAAACTTTCAAAGAATCTTTATCTCATGATGCCTTAGTACGCCATGGATTTTGATCTCGCAAATTTCTAAGGTTTACAATAGCAATACATAAACTAATCCATTAATTATCATAACATGGGAGAGGGGTTAATGGTATGAAATCAGCAACTCCTCATAATCTATGCAATGAATAGAATTTTTATAAAATTTTCAGAGAATCTTTTTCAGATAATTCGACATAGTGCATCTTCCATATTAGATTTTAGTCAGACCATTTTGAGCTTTTCTCATAGTCATATATGGACTTAGCCGTTTATTGTCATTTGTGGAAGGTACATCCCAGCCACCTCCTTAAAAAAATAATGAAATTAATGAAACTCTTGGCTAATTTTTATATGACACATAATGACATAGTGCACTTTAAAATTGATCTGATCAATTTGAATAAGTAAATACCGAAGTTACTGTGAATTTACTTTCTGCATATGCGCATTTCGACAACTTATGTCTCATCAGTGCACATAAAATCTAAACGTTTGGAAGACCATAAACTCAAAGATGTTTAAAAACTAATAGAGAACAAATAAGGTTTCTATAAGCCATAAATGGACTATAGTCATTCATTAGTGTGTGAAGGTACTGGTCTTCTATCTTTAACTCCTCCTAAACCAATGATTTGAAATTGATGAAATATTAAAGGTATCTTTATCATATTCATGGTATTATTACAACAAAGTTATATGTTTTTTTCTTTCACTGAAAACTGTTTATTAGAAAATGGCTACTTTATGGCAATTTCTTTAAATCACTCTGGCAGTATTTTATAATAAGAGGTAGTGTTTACAATACAGTCAGCTTTGGTTTTAAAAGTTTGTGTTCGGATATGTTGGCAGCATTGGTGATAGGGGTTGTGCTTGAAGAATGTTTGCAGCATTAGCAACTAAGGCGACAGGGATTGTATTCGAGTAATGTTGGCGGTGTTGAAGACATTTGCGACATCGGTTGTGTTCTAACAATGTTGGCAGCTTTGGCGACATGGGTTGGTTGGAGCAATTATAGCGGCGTTGGCGACATTTACGGCAGGTGTTGTGTTCGAATCCTTTTTGTGGCGTTGGTTATAAGGGTTGTGTTCGAACAATGCCGACGGCGTTGGTGTCAGGGCTGTGCTCCAGCAATGTTGGCGGCGTTGGTGATATTATTGGAAGGAGTTGTGTTCGGAAAATGTTGGCGGCGTGAGCGAATGTTGGCGAAGTAGGCGGCTTTTATCCCGATCCTGGACCAAGCTCAACAAAAAAACTCCAAATATGCTAAATGGAGCCCTGAGATTAAGTGTGCTATCGTTAACAAAGCAAAACATTCTATGTACTGTAGATAGTACTTACCGTCTTATATTTTGTACAATGCCCTTGATAAATAAGCAGACTTAATATCGAGAAAAACAAAAATTCTTTATGACTATATTCATATTTTAACCATATTGAAAAAGAATATACAAACTATACTAAAGAACATTTCGAGATAGTGAAGAGCGAGAAGTTGCTTAAAGTGCTTATGGTATATTACATTCAATAATGTCAATTTCATTTTTGGGAGACTTTTTTTTCAGAACTGACATAAATGGTATACAGAGGAAGAAGTGATTAAAATGTTAGAGTTTCTTATCGACAATATATTTGTCCAGTTTGGAGGAGTTGTTTTCAACAGACTATCGGAATTCCTATGGGCACAAACTGTTCGCCTCTCCTAGCCGATCTGTTTCTTCACTCTTATAAAGCTGAATTCATCGAAGGGCTTCTTCAAAATAAAGATAAAAAAACTGGCACAATCCTTCAATTTTAGCTTCCGTTATATCGATGATATTTTGTTGCTAAACAACCCTCGCTTTGGTGATTTTCTTCATTTGATCTATCCAAAAGAGCTCGAAATTAAGGATATCACAGACACTTTTACATCAGCCTCGTTCCTTGACCTTCACATTGAATTTGACAACAGAGGGAGACTTCAAACTAAGCTGTACGACAAACGCGATGACTTCACCTTTCCAATAGTAAACTTCCCTTTTCTTTGTAGCAACATCCCAACAGCGCCGGCATATAGAGTTTACATCTCCCAGCTCATTCGCTATTCAAGAGCCTGTGTTCGATACAGTGACTTCCTTGATAGAGCCCGGTTGCTCACAAATAGGCTACTTCAACAAGGGTATGTTACCCAAAGCTTGAAGTCATCCCTCCAGAGGTTTTACGGTCGACATCACTATCTTGTGGACCGATATGGGATATCTGTTTCCCACATGACAACAGATCTTTCCCTTTAAAGCTTAATTGTTGTTTCCTCTACCGGATTTGACTTTACTACCGGATTTGACATGTTCAATGTCTTATAAGAAGCAGGAGATGCTAACTCTACCGGTGCACCTGATCTCACCCATGGTTTTTTGTTGGGTCCGTGTTGTTCATCTTTGTATGTGTGTGTCTCCGTTTTTCTTTTCTGTGCCGTACCCATGTTGTGTTTCTGTTCCCCCCTTTTTTTGTTTCTGGTGTTGCCATTGTCCTTGGATTGTTCGCTTTTGGATTGACGGTTCGGTTCTCACTTGCGCTGTATATATCAATATCAATCATATTATTGAATTGCTTATGTATATGATTTAAAGTTCAGATTGGAAAATATTGTTAATTTTAAGGTTGTTGTATCACATATTATCAGCTGTGAAACGCAATTTGGAAACAAATGAAATCGATCAAACTCTGCGTTCCGAATGGAAAATTTTAATCCCAAAGAAACTTTCGATTCTGAACAATAATGTTGTAATAGTAAAACGTAAGATGCGGTTGAAATGTAAACTTTTCAATACCTTTAGGAATCAAAAGCAACATTATTCATTTTATGGAACAAGTCCATCTGAAAAATATATGTGTATTGTTTTAGATTTATATCTTATTGTTCAGCAGCAATTTTGACTTTGAACATATCATTCTAGCGTTATAGGTGATCCATTCAGGACAAGAGACACGTAACCTGTTGACACACCCGGTTTCATTGCATAAGGAGTTCATGTGAGATGCCAAGGATACTCTCAAAAATGTATTTTAATCAATAATTTTTTAACGTTTCCTTGTATTTCATACTGACACGATCACTTCTTTTGAAATGAACGTTTTACAACTTTTTTCAGATGAACTTAACAACAGATTATATTGGACAAGTATTCTCGTATATGGCGCCATTAAATCAGCTGCATTAGATGGATCTAATATCACGGTAATATACATTGCCCGACGCATGGTAATATACACTTTGCTTGTTCATGGAGATTATATCTATTTTAGCGGATATGACTACAAAGACAACATGGACAAAACATATTTTATGGCAAAAGTGGACAAATATGGAGAAAACTTCACCTATTTGAACAATACGCCAGCTAAAGGAGTAATTTCTATGAAAATATATGAAACTAAAGGTAAACATGTATTTATAAAAAAAATATACGTCTTTTCCCTTAAATAAGTTTCCAAAATGAAGTTTGTGGTAAGTTATTGGCTTTTTTTTGGGGGGGGGGGCAATTTTTTATGTTTTACTTTTTCTTTGGATAGAAAGAACTGTAAAGAACATAACTTAGATATCAGTCCATTCGATCTTATCAAATCAGATACAAATATCTAAAATTGAGCGATTGGCTAAGAATTTCAAGAATTACACAGTTATCATGGAACAACGTCAGTACAATACTGAAGGAGTAAACAAAAGAAAAGTATTTCCAAAAAATCGAAGTCCAAAGTCACGGCAAAAACGAGAACATAGAAAAACATGAAACAGCCAAAGGAATAAAAACACTGGAAAAAACGAGAAAACTGGAAAAATTTAGTTCAAATTTGTATAGACAAGATATCAAATTCTGTTCATCTGATTTCAGAGAAACTTTGTCAGGAACATAAATAGTCTTGATGCTTATGCGAAAACATCTGAATTTTTTCATAAATACAGCGTTACCATCAAAAGATGAAAATGTTGAAAAATCAATAAAATTTTGTTAAGGAATAATGCCTGTTGCAAATTTCATGAATTATTCAGCTGGTCAAAAACAAATGCTATAACATAGATAATTGCGTGTGTTATGCAAGAAAGCCTAAAAATAAAAAAATTAAAATAGACCGCTGCCATTGAAATGTTAAGAGGCCGGAAACTGATATTTTAAGGTATTTGGATCACATCAAACCTCTAAGACAGCTCCACCTATATGAATGACAGCTCAACCTATAGGAATGAAACATTTCATAGTCACTAATGTCTTATCGCTGAAGAAGGTTTTCGAAATTTGAAAATATAACTGTGTCTAGGGAGACAGCAAAACAGCTGCAGTAGAATACCCAAGGAACAAAAGACAAGATTACATAATTAAAGTCCAGAAACCAGGCAAAATCAAGAACACAAGAAGACGGAAGAGACCAAAGACACTACATGCCCACAAAATACACAACCACTACATATATAGCACAAAAAACTAAATCACTTACGGTGTGAACTCTCAAAAAACAGAGTGACATCAGGTGCTCCGGAAGGGTAAGCATGTCCTGCTCTGTATACAGCACTAGTCACACTATTAGCTGACAATCCTGGGTAAAGTCAAAACCGGTAATATCAAATCCGGGAAGAAGTGAATCTAGGTGAAAATGTCAGTTTTCATTTGTGACACTGACATTTCATATCTATCCTTGATGTCGTGGTGACGGCCATAGAATTTCTGAAGGGACGAAAGTAACAAGAGCTGAACATATCCCCGACTCAGCAGTTTGTGTGACAGTGCTTTTGCTCTTTCCACAAAGTCACTGTATAAACTGCACGCTCTACAGTAACGAATTAATTGTGCTATATACACTCCATAGGCTGGGAAAGTAGGTATATTGCTGCACAGAAAGGGAAAGGATGGAATTGTACAATGTCTTATAAGAAAACATCCACAACAGATCTAATGCATCAGTATATATATATATATATATATATATATAT
>MJUU01015736.1:87735-119474 GCA_002080025.1 Modiolus philippinarum | reverse complement strand
CCGGTTTCACGCTGCCTACAGCGATAATCATGGGTGAGTTCTGTCTAAACGTTACTCATGACGACGGTTGTTGGAGCTCCTCTCCTATGACGTCAATTTATTGTTCCGTTTAACTTTGGACGGTATTTGCGTATAAAATAAAATTCTTTATTAATTCGTTGTTGTTCCGTAATATTTTCGGCGAACTGATAAAACGGGAATATTTTAAAGTTCGGTAATTGTTGACCCGCACATGTCTCAATATGTTCACTGAGTGGAATGTTTCTTTTTCTTGGATCCCTAATTTGCTGTCTGTGGATTGTCATGCGTTTGCGAATACTCATTCCTGTTTGTCCTATATAATCCTCATTACAGCTATTGCATATAATTACATAAAGTACGTTTTCTGACGCACAATTGAAATTGTTCTTTATTTTAAAATTCTGCCCACTTTTGAAATGGTGTTCACTGCCTTCTTTCAAATAAATACACGACGCACAATTTGCTCTTAAACATGTTTTTACTGTTGGATTACTGGTAATTTCGGGTAATTTTGCGCTAGTAAGGAGTTTTTTCAATGACTTTGGTTGTCTTTTACTCTTTATTATTTTGTTATTTTGAAGAACATGTTTCATACGGCTGTCAGTAGTTAGTGTCATTAAATTTTGGTGTATTATTTCAAATGCCTCGTTATTTCTCGGGTTATGTGTTGAAATATAAGGAATCACATCTTCTTCCGTTTTGTGTCTAGGTGTTCTTAAATCGTTTGTATTTAAGATGCTAGCTCGCTCTATGCCGTTATCTATTAATGATTCGGGATATGACACTAACTACTGACAGCCGTATGAAACATGTTCTTCAAAATAACAAAATAATAAAGAGTAAAAGACAACCAAAGTCATTGAAAAAACTCCTTACTAGCGCAAAATTACCCGAAATTACCAGTAATCCAACAGTAAAAACATGTTTAAGAGCAAATTGTGCGTCGTGTATTTATTTGAAAGAAGGCAGTGAACACCATTTCAAAAGTGGGCAGAATTTTAAAATAAAGAACAATTTCAATTGTGCGTCAGAAAACGTACTTTATGTAATTATATGCAATAGCTGTAATGAGGATTATATAGGACAAACAGGAATGAGTATTCGCAAACGCATGACAATCCACAGACAGCAAATTAGGGATCCAAGAAAAAGAAACATTCCACTCAGTGAACATATTGAGACATGTGCGGGTCAACAATTACCGAACTTTAAAATATTCCCGTTTTATCAGTTCGCCGAAAATATTACGGAACAACAACGAATTAATAAAGAATTTTATTTTATACGCAAATACCGTCCAAAGTTAAACGGAACAATAAATTGACGTCATAGGAGAGGAGCTCCAACAACCGTCGTCATGAGTAACGTTTAGACAGAACTCACCCATGATTATCGCTGTAGGCAGCGTGAAACCGGTTGGGACAATTATGGAACATTTAATGTGATATTCTGTGAATTTTACGATTTTACATATGTGAATATTATTTAACAATACATTGTGCATTTTCAATATTTCGTTTTTCTTGATATGGATAAAAACGGGAAAATGAGAGTTCTCAGAATCGGATGAAACTGTATAGAAAGGTTGTATGGCTATTGCTACCATGGACAAAAGCAAAAAGACGGAAATAAGAGTTCTTGAAATGAAAATAACAGTACAGTATATTCCGAATCAGTTTCTTTAGCCAGAAATTCAAAATGATGACCATTCCCACAAAAAAGACAAAAAGGCGGAAAATTATAGTGCTCGGAACTGAATTAAAATGTAAAAAAAATTGAATAAAATTCAAGCAATTGAATTCTGGTCTAAAAACTTTCAAATGGCAACCATTGCAATGAAATTAGAAAAAAGGTATAGAATTTCATTTTGCGTTGACCTGCAAGATATGCATATCAATCTCATTTCAAAGAGGTCAAATTCATATAACCGTATCACTTACTTTTGGTATAAATACCGGATATCCACGTTGTACCAGCTATTATTTTGTTTTGAGACGGGAAGATGTGCGAACACTTTATCTTAACATGGATTTTCTTTGAATTTTGAATTACCTTTTTCTGTTTGGAATTATGGGCATACCAAAATTTTCTCTTAACTGTAATATTTCCTACTTTAGATTTCAAACCGCAATGTTCCTGACTTGGCACAGAATTGAAGGAAAAAATTACTTGACAAACAATCGACGATTTGAAAATGTCCCAAATTCAACATCACTTTAGCTAGTATTCAAATAATAAAATTTCAAAGTTATTAATTACCAAAAGTGCTGAATATGGAACTCAATAAGCTTTATTCCGTCATCAGAAATACAAAATTATATTTTGTCATAAACTTCATTTGTTTAAATATCTTGTTACATCTTACTCAAGATGCAAATTAGTACAGTAAGTTTTTCTTTTGAAAAAATAACATGAGCATCTAGGGCTGATATGGGATGTTGTCTCCTTAACATTAACCCCATTTCCTATCTTTTTCATATGAACATTTATTTCATTGTTTTAGTTGGCGTCCCCTGTTTTATTCTAAAACCTTTATCCCTTCATTTGTTTCTGCATTCTTTAAAACTGTTTTTTAAAGTATTTTCCTTGTGTTTTAACTTTTTGTTCTATTTTCCATTACTAATTGCACTTTACTATTTTCAAAAGGTCAATGTAGAGATTACAATTTAATATGGAATCAAGAAAAAAGATCAGCAGGATATATAATGGATGTAGAATTTGATAGTGTTTTAAGTGACGAACATCTACTCGAAGATTGGTATCGAGTTTATAGTAAAAATGGAGAGGAGATGCCTTATTCTCCTCCCGGGACTAAACATTGTGGGACAAATAATCCAATCTGGTTAAACGGTAAATATTACACGTTATTTATAAAATATGGAAGTTTTTCATTATGGATTTCAATGTAACTTTCACGGTGCAAGCTCTACTAGTTTATATTTAATTTTATTAACATAAAGTAATCAAGGTCTTTTAAAGGTCATATATAGAACATATACTACTCAACAAGAAACGACGACAACAGTTTATTTTGTAAATATCATTAAATTTAGCAATTGAAAGTTTATGTTTCAGAAAATTTACGTGAATTTTAAGATAAAGATATTGAAAGACCTGGATGTAGCGTTGCTCAGCAATAAGCAATGAATTCCACTCAAGCCGGTGCTAAGGGCCGTCTTGAACTTGCTATGAGGTATGAGTAATGCACATTGTTGAAGGCCTCATGGTGACTTCAAGATGAAGAACAACAATAAAAGCGTTGTTCCATTGCTTGGTTTTACCATGTATTTGTAGAGATTTTGTCTCATTTGCATTTAGTCTATATCCCTTCATTGTTAATGCGGTTTTCTTATGTCATTTACATATTAACGTTTCTGTTTGAAAATGGGATTTTTTTTATCCCCGTTTTATTTTTTCAAAGATGGTGAAACAATCATTTAATGAGTCTTAAATAATCCGAAATATCTCTTTGTGACTCAAATCATATATCCATGTTTCCATTATTCATACATGTAGATATTACAAATGTCTCTCTGAATAAGATAATATTTAATTAAAAACAAAGCAACTAAAAAAATACACATGCCTGGATTGGCAATTACCCAGAACAAAGATTTATATAACCCATGCACATAATAAGGCACAAATGAAATATAAGTGTGGAAATTGCCAAAATAAACAGGATATGTTTGAAAATCTAAAACTGTAAAATGCAGATCGAGAGGGCAAATTGGCCAACAAAATACACCATGCATATTGTTCAACACAAAGGGTAACTCTTGGGGGAAATGCTCCACAACACTGCAATATATGAAGTGGGGAAATTTCACCCCTACAATTTTACATACGTGGGAAATTTGCCCAAAACCATACTTTATATGCGATGGACAAATTTTCTCACAATAATGCAACATATAAAGTGGGAAATTCCCTAGCCAATTGGCTACATATGCAGTTTAGAAATTGCCGTAAAACAATGCTACTACTTATTAACTACCCTATAACAATAGTACCTATTTGGTGGGAAGTTGCAATTTGTATGAAGTAGCGAAATAAATTTTCCAAACATAATCTTGAATCTTTTATTATCTGGAAAATATTGTTTCGGGTAGAAATGTGATTTTCGAAGCGGTTAAATAAAGGACCTGACCAGATCAAATTGTGGAACAACGACAGTAGAATAACTAAGGAACAAGTGATGTGATAATTATAAAAATCTAAGTCCAGATAGACATATGGCAAATACGAGAACGCAGAAAAACATAGACACTACAAAGAAAAGAGATAACCACTAGCACGGAAATAAAAAATCGACATTCAGAACTAAGACACGAATAGTGTGAAGTTAGTAAGGACCGAACAGACAGTCTAGAACGAAAAATCCAAGGATAATGGCAACATTGAAAAAGCAAAGGAACAAAGACATACATGTAACATGAGTAAGGCACAGAAAAGAAAAAATGGAGACACGCACACATGCAAAGATGAACAACTCTGACCCAATAAAAACCCACGGGTGAGATCAGATGCACTGGTAGCATCTCCTGCTTCTGATAGGACATCTGCCGTTTTGAACATATTAAACGGTAATAAAGTCGAATTCCGGTAAAGGAAAAACAAACTTTAGCTGTAACGATGTCGACCGGGAAACTTTTGTAGTGATTTTATCAAGTTATTGGCTACATGCTCTTGCTTAAGTAATTAATTTTGTAAGCAACTAGGCTCTAATCAAGGCTGGTGTTTCACATCCCTTATTTTACGGTAATGTTTTACATAAGAGTAAAAAATACTTAAACTCGCCTAACAAACTTATAAAATCTTTAAATCGTCTAATTCATAAGGGTTATAATTACGGTATTGTCTTCAAGTCAGTACGAATGGCCTTCTTTGGTATTTACATTGATTTTTGGATTAGGTCTTTGCATTTTAACGAAACACATTCTAAATTTCTAAAATCTGTATTGCATGGACACGGGCTATGTATTCCGGTATATGCATGAAATCATTATGCTAAACTCCTCACAGGAAGGGATCTTGGTGGAAGCTGTATACTGAGGGTACATAACTTACTTTGTCAGTTGGTAATGGGTCTTGAGCTGGCATGTCAGTTAACTGCTAGTAGTCTCTTTTGATTTCATGTTTATGTCCAAATATTTTCAAGTTTTTTCAGTTTCATTTTTCACAGTTGACTCAGTCCTGTTGCCAACTGAATTTTACTGTTGTTACGATTGCTTTTTTGATTTATCACATTGGCTATATTGGGAAGGTTTTGGCCCAATAAAACTAGTTTAACCCCGCCGCAGCAGGTTTGTGCCTGTCCAAAGTCAGAAAAATTTATTAAGCCTTTGTGTGTCTTGTCTTTTTTCTAGTTAGTTTACTTTATGTCTTTAGGAGTCTAGGATGATCTTTATTTCTCTGAACTTGATTACTCTTTATTCAAGGGCCGACTCCAACCTGTCGTTGGGTGTTGGATTTTCTCACCGATCATTGAAGATCTTATGGTGGCTTTGAGTTGTTATTACCCCCCTTTGGGTCGTTGTCTCTTTGACACATTCCCCGTTTCCCTTCTTTTTAGCTCAAACTTGGCTGGCCTGAATCATCACCAGTGTATCTAGATCCAAAATTGTGTTCGATTAGTCCGAGGACCAAACAACATGGCTGCCGTTACTAAAAATAGCACATAGGGGTAAGTTGCTGTTTTTTTGGCAAATAACTCAAAAACCATTACAAATATAAAAAATCTGACAAGGTAAAAGTGATCAGCATAACAAGATCTACATACCCTGCAATTTTGAAGAAAATCTGATAACCCATTTTGAAGTTATTGCCCTTTTTCCGTAAAAATTTCTAAAAAAAGGCGAGAAAATTCAATATTGTCCGATTTCAATAAAATTTGGTTTCCAAATAGATATTGATGTTTCGACTTCAAAACCAATATTGAAAATTGTTCATTGACCACAATTTTCAAAATGGCTTCCAAAAAAGGCGGGAAAATTAAACATTGTCTGATTTAAATGAAATTTGGTTTCCAAGTGGATCTTGATGTTGCAACTTCGAACCAGATGCTGAAAATTGTTAGTTAACGCCATTAACATTGTCCAATTTCAGAATAACAGAATTATCTTCCTTATATTTACTGGGTGCCTAAGCTTCACAAGAATCCCTACAAACAGAGATTCATTCCAGGATCTGCAAGATGCACCACTAAGCCCCTATCCAAACTCCTTACTCCTTCACTGACTGCAGTTAGAGATGGTCTAAAAAGCTACTGCGAAAAAGCCTATTCCACGAGCGGCGTGAATCAGGTGTGGATTCTTAAAAATTCCAAAGATCTCCTTGAACAGCTCTCCTCAAACAGTCTCGCATACTGCAATAGCATTCAAACTTTTGATTTTTCTACCCTTTATACAACTCTTCCCCATAATAAACTTAAAACAGTAATTTCCGATCTGATACATCAATGTTTCTGTACCAAAAACGGAGAACGCAGGTATTCCTATCTGGTAATAGGAAAAGATAAAAAATATTTTGTAAAGAACCACACTCAGTCAAACAAGAAATACAGTGAAAATGACTAGATTAAGATGCTTGAATTTTTGATCGACATTTTTGTTGAATGTGGAGGCCGTGTTTTTCAACAGACAATAGGGATTCCTATGGGAATAAATTGTACGCCACTTTTAGCTGACCTTTTCCTTTTTTCGTATGAAGCAAGGTTTTTACAAGGGCTGATACAACAGAAACAAAAACAACTAGCCCAGACTTTTAAATTCAGCTTTAGATATATAGACGATGTACTTTCTTTTAATAACCCTAGATTTAAAGAATATTTACATCGTATCTACCCCAATGAACTTGAAATTAAAGAGACTACCGATACACCCGATTCTGCTTCAAACCTTGACCTTTTGTTATACATTAACGAACATGGACGTCTGAAATCTAGATTATATGACAAACGTGATGATTTTGACTTTCCAATTGTGAACTTTCCCTTTCTCTGCAGCCCCAGCATATGGAGTATATATTTCACAATTAATTCCTTACTGTAGAGCGTGCAGTACATACAGTGACTTTGTGGAAAGAGCAAAAGCACTGTCACAAAAACTGCTGAGTCAGGGATATGTTCAGCCTTTGTTACTTTCGTCCCTTCAGAAATTATATGGCCGTCACCACGACATCATAGATAGATATGAAATGTCAGTGTCACAAATAAAGACTGACATATTCAGCTAGATTCGCGTCTTCCTTGATTTGACATTACCGGTTTTGACTTTACCCTGGATTGACCCACTGACAGTGTGCACAGAGCAGGATATGCAGAATTCACACTGTTAGTGCTTTAGTTTTTTGTGTTATATATATAATGATCGTGTCTTTTCTGGGCATGTGGTGTCTTTGGTCTTCCGTCTTTTGGTGTTCTTGCTTTTGACTTGTCTCTGGACTTTGATTTGTGTAATCTTGTGCATTGTTCCTTCGGTATTCTACTGCCGTTGTTTTCAATGGAATTTGGTTTCCAAATAGGTATTGATGTTGCAAATTCAAACCAATGTTAAAAATTGTTCGTTGACTGCCATTTTCAAAATGGCTACCACAAAAGGCGGAAAAATTCAACAATGTCTGATTTCAATGAAATTTGGTTTCCAAGTTGATATTGATGTTGCGACTTCAAAACAGATGCTAAAAATTGTTCGTTGACTGCCATTTTCAAAATGGCCGCCACAAACTATTGGAAAATTCAACGTTGTCCGATTTCAATGAAATTTGGTGTCCAAGTGGATATTGATGTCACTACTTCAAAAGTGGTCTTGAAAATTGTTTGTTGACCGCCATTTTCAAAATGGCCGCAAAAAAATCAGGAAAATTCAACATTGTCCTATTTCAATGAAATTTGGTTTCCAAATAAATATTGATGTAGTAACTTAAAAATATGTTTTTGAAAATTGTTGTTGACCGCCATTTACAAAATCATGTCTCAACTTCAAAACCTGTGTTGAAAGTGGTCCTTAGCAAGTACGTTTTTGTAAAAAAGCCCAACAAAGGAATATAGTAAAATACCATCAGGCTTTAAACACAGTTCACGAAATTGGTGGTGTTTGAGAGGCTTAAGTTCAACTGTATAACTTACAATCTTAGCTTGATTGTGGCAACTGAAAGCCGGGTGAGCGAAACAGGCTCCTGGGTGCCTCTAGTTTCTATCAAAGTGGGCATTTTATCGATCAAAGGCCCTTGAGTAGGGAAAGAATTTTAGATGTAAACTCCATATGAGGGCGATTTTTGAATATTGCTACGAGGAAAGGAGAAGTTGACTATCGGAAAAATCATCACCTTTGTCATACAGCATAGTTTGAAGTGTACCATTATTGTCAATTTCAGGAAGAAGGTCAAGGAATGAAGCCGATTTGGAGATATCTGTAGTATCTTTAATTTCGAGCTTAACCTTTAAAACTTTGCGCTGATAATATTTAAACTTGCCTTTTGTGTTAATTCAAAAAGTTTTGCATGATTTTTTCTTTCTTGTTTTTACCAAATGAAAAAAAGTATGAAAGATGGATTCGATTTAGATTTAATACATCTGATATTAGTACATAAGAACTTTAATCATTGAAATATATATTCGTTGCCGACTACATAAATTAATTCTAATAAACAGAAATACGAAAAAATGTGAGTTTTGTTTTGCATATTTCGTCTGTAATTTTGACAAAATAACAGTAATTATAATTGCTATCCTTTAAGTGCTAATTTCTTTTGTTTAAAGTGAATCATGTCAGTTAAAAGTCCAAAATTATTTTTAACATGTACATGAAAAGTAAACCTTATTCTCTACAGATTGTCGATGTAAATAATGATATTTTCAATGTCAAAAAATATTATTTGAGAAGAACTTTATGTATTATTAATGGACTTTTGCACGCTTAACTTCGGTATTTTGTAATTTATTACCAATGGGCCGATGCCTCTACTGGTGGACTGTTAGTCCCCGAGGGTATTCACCAACCCAGTAGTCAGTACTTCGGTGCTGACCCGAAAACCGACTGTATTGAAACTTGCAGTATCTAAATTTTACAACTAAGGAGTATCTCCCTAATGCATAACTCTGTCCTTAGCTGAATTTTGGCTTTTTGTATTTAGATCTTTTTGGTTATTTGTTCTCTATCGGTTTTTACACATTTTTCGGTTAATGGAGTTCGAAATCTTTTGGTTTGATCTGCACTGATGAGACATTAGTTGTCGAAATGTGCATATGTAGAAAATAAATTAACAGTAACTTCGGTATTTTGTTATTTAGAAATATGTTTTTATTTGATTCGAAACGCGATGATCGGATTTAATACAACTGAACTGCATTTATTTCTAGCCTGTGGTGAATAATCCATAATCTCCTGTCCCCAACAGCAGTATTTGGGAGGTCTTCAGGTCTTATTTTAAGGTTGGCTTCTGAGATGTGTCGGTATAGCAACGTACGCAATTGTTGCAAGGGAACCTCATTGGATCAGTATACGAAATTATACGACCGGAAGTAGTATTATTGATAAAAAAATGACGTCATTAAGTAGAAATCTAACGGAATGTGTCTAGAGTAGGCGTCTCGAAGGCAACGGTCGCCATTTTGAAATGTTGAAGACCGGGCATCGATTCTACACATGTTTAGGACCTTCCTGTGACATTTCATCAAATTCCAGACGGGGAAGTCGTTGCAATAGAACAAAAGAAAATGAGCTCTCGTTTAAATGAAGTAGAAATGTTACTTTTTGGATTCTTCACTTTGTAGATGCATACTTATAAACGTTATTTCCAAAACATTTAAAACAAAATACTAATATTTTTCATTCCTATGTTTTAAATTTATATGAAAACAACGCAGATTGTCGCAGTTGAATGTATAGATGCACATACAACGCACAAATCGGCATAAAGGATCAATTTAGTCTGTCTTTCAAAGTCGATCCCCAAATAGGCCATCTTTAGATTTTGACCAAAATTTGCATACGGATAGACAATATTAATGTATATGCAAATTTTTCTGTCCGTCCTGTGTAGCGTTTCTCTAGAATAAGGTTAAAAAACGGTCGAATTTTGATTTCCTATGCATTCGTTCTGAGGTTTCTTTCATGAATCAACTTTGTATAAAAACGAAACTGTTAACAAATTATCCTAAAAGAATACCAAATGGTAACCATCCCTTATATCATACTTAAAATACTTATTAACAACGTGTCAGAAAATCTTGAAATTATACGAAGTGAAAATACTAAAAATAATACACACTCCTAAAATTGCCCCATATATTTATTTCACAGTAAGACCATATCACCCGCGAGCTAAAAAAACAAAAACAAAAAACAAGAAAAGTCCATTCCCTTAAAAACTTGAATAAAAATAGATCCTGAAAAAGGTCATGCGCGAAAATTAATTTCATATGGTTTATACGATGCATGATTTTGTATTTAATAAAACTGCTAAATTTTGTTTTCGCCCATGCCCCTTTGTGGGGGGGCTAGAATTTTTTATTTATTGTGATACAGACTATCAGATAGAGTTGGTTTTAAAACAGTACTTTACAGTCCCTGGATCAGTCAACATTCCATTTTGACTGATCGTTGACTGGTGAGTGATCGCTGAATGATCGCTGAATCATGGCTTTTGACGGCTGACGGATAGCAAAATTAACTGATGACTAATGAATGATGCGACTCTTGACTCTTGAATCATGACGGATGACGAATAGACAGAAATCTAATTAATTATGCACGGATGATCGGTGACGGATGACTGATACAGGTAAATTGAAAAATTACCGGCGAAACGAATCTCACCGAGCGTTGATTTATTATTCCTAGTAAGATCGACAGTCATTATCAATACATGTATCTGATAGTTCTTACCAATTCAAGAACATGAAAAAAATGGGATTTAAAAAATACTTAAGAATCTTCATTTTAGTCAAATAGAGAAATTGGGGTAAATGTCAAGGAGACAACATCCCATATCCAGGTTAAAACGACCCAAAACAAAGCATGTATACCGGTCAGTGCAAAAATTTCTCTTTACACATTATTTGTTTAAAATTCCATAAATATGAAAAATTGGAATAAAAAATTACTTATGTAAAAATGTAAAAATGTGATAAAAAAATTACTGATAAATTTTCATTTTAGTCATTAAATATATACCGGTCAGTGCGAAACTTTCCTTTCACACATTATTTTGTTCGAAATTCCATGAAAATGAAAAAATGGCATAAAAATTACTGATGAATCTTCATTTAAGTCATTACATATACACCGGTCAGTGCAAAACTTTCTTTTTACACATTATTTTGTTAAAATTCCATGAAAATGAAAAAATGTGATAAAAAAAGTACTGATGAATCTTCATTTTAATCATAAAATATATACCGGTCAGTGCGAAACTTTCCTTTTACACATTATTTTGCTAAAAATTCCATGAAAATGAAAAAATGTGATAAAAAAATTACTGATAAATCTTCATTTTAGTCATTAAATATATACCGGTCAGTGCGAAACTTTCCTTTTACACATTATTTTGTTCGAAATTCCATGAAAATGAGAAAATGGCATAAAAATTACTGATGAATCTTCATTTAAGTCATTACATATACACCGATCAGTGCGAAACTTTTCTTTTTACACATAATTTTGTTTAAAATTCCAAGAAAATGGAAAAATGTGATAAAAAATTACTTATGAATCTTCATTTTAGTCAAAACATAGACACCGGTCAGTGCAAAACTTTCCTTTTACACATTATTTTGCTAAAAATTCAATGAAAATGAAAAAATGCGACAAAAAAATTACTGATAAATCTTCATTTTAGTCATTAAATATATACCGGTCAATGCGAAACTTTCCTTTTACACATAATTTTGTTCAAAATTCCATGAAAATGAAAAAATGGGATAAAAATTTACTTATGAATCTTCATTTTAGTCATTACATAGACACCGGTCAGCGCAAAACTTTCCTTTTGCACATTATTTTGTTCAAAATTCCATGAAAATGAAAAAATGTGATAAAAAAATTACTGATAAATCTTCATTTTAGTCATTAAATATATACCGGTCAGTGCGAAACTTTCTTTTTACACATTATTTTGTTAAAATTCCATGAAAATGGAAAAATGTGATAAAAATTTACTCATGAATCTTCATTTTAGTCAATACATAGACACCGGTCAGTGCAAAAACTTTCCTTTTACACATTATTTTGCTAAAAATTCCATGAAAATGAAAAAATGTGATAAAAAATTACTGATAAATCTTCATTTTAGTCATTAAATATATACCGGTCGATGCGAAACTTTTCTTTTACAAATTATTTTGTTCAAAATTCCATGAAAATGAAAAAATGGGATAAAAAATTACTTATGAATCTTCATTTTAGTCATTACATAGACACCGGTCAGTGGGAAACTTTCCTTTTGCACGCTATTTTGTTTAAAATTCCATGAAAATGAAAAAAGGTGATAAAAAAATTACTGATAAATGTTCATTTTAGTCATTAAATATATACCGGTCAGTGCGAATCTTTCCTTTTACACATTATTTTGTTAAAAATTCCATGAAAATGAAAAAAAGGATAAAAAAATTACTGATAAATCTTCATTTTAGTCATTAAATATATACCGGTCAGTGCGAAACTTTCCTTTTACACATTATTTTGTTCAAAATTTCATGAGAATGAAAAAAAGTGATAAAAAAAGTTAAAGTTGAATCTTCATTTTACTCATTACATGTATACCAGTCAGTGCAAAACTTTCCTTTTACAAATTATTTTGTTCAAAATTCCATGAAAATGAAAAAAATGGGATAAAAAATTACTGATGAATCTTCATTATAGTCATTACATAGACACTGATCAGTGCGAAACTTTCATTTTCCACATTATTTTGTTCAAAATTCAATCAAAATGAAAAAAGGGACAAACAATTACTGATAAATCTTCATTTTAGACATTAAATATATACCGGTCAGTGCAAAACTTTCCTTTTACACATTATTTTCCAAAATCCCATGACAATGTAAAAGTGGGATAAAAAATTACTTATGAATCTTCATTTTAGTCATTACATAGACACCGATCATTGCTTTACTTTCCCTTTACACATTATTTTGTGAAAAATTTCATAAAAATGAAAAAAAAAGATGTGATAAAAGTTACTAATAGATCTTCCAAATATTCATTTCATTTCCCGTTTAATGTGTCATTAAATTTATAGGTAAAAATTCACAGATTTTTTATTGAAATAGAATTTCAAAGTATAATTAAGAAAAATTGATTAATTTTTATTCTATGTTCCATATTTTTTTTCTTTTTCTCTCGGCATTCGCACGCCGATGTATTATCACTACAAAAACACTAGCATTCCTATATTTTAATTAACCTGAATATGACGGGTGACGGATGACTAATGCAATCTGATTGGCTGAATGCTGAACAGTGACGGATGACGGATGACGAGTGCAAACAACCTGTGGTTTAGGAACGATGACTCCTGACGGATGAATGCTGACTGATGAATGATCTGACGGATGCCTTTTGAATCATGACTGATTGGTGACGGATCGATGACTCGTGACGGATCGCAAAAATGGGAATGTTGACTGGTCCAGGGACTGTAAACATAAAAAAAAATCAACGCCAATTCTATATTTCTCAAATACCTGTACCATACAGTGATTGTGCTGCATAAGATACATAGAATGTATAATGTTAAAAAGAAAACCGTAAATGTTATAAATTTGATCTTTATACCATGGCTGTGTCATCACACATTTCATTTTTTACGAGATGACAGGTATACAGATTTACAGGGGAGAAAATTTTTGTAAACTACTTCCCGGCCTGATTCATGTAATTTGGAGCACTTTTAATTTTTTAAGTAAAATATTGGAACTATAATACGTGACCATCACCAATCATCATAGTGTTAACGAAAAAAGTACAAACAACATCCGGCAATTTGAACCCAAAAGGCTTTGAGAACAGCTGTGGTGAATGTTTTAGCTTCATGAATATATATANATGCGATTCTTTATCCATATTGATGTCCGGGGAAATTCTGGCATTTATAATAATGAAGACCATTGGTTCAATATATTGGAGTGACTTTTATTCAGTTATAACAATAGATAGATGACCCTAAAAATATAAACATAAACACTATTATACTAAGAGAAATATCTCTAAATGTTTTGGTAACAATATCCAAAAATTAGTTATAAATAATACAATACAAAAAGGATAAATTTGTTGTTATAATACTCTCTCTATTTACTCCAAATATGACATAGCAAATATGTCGCATATAAAAATCATACTGATTTACTTCATAAATATATGTAAATAGTATATCAGAGCTGTGGCTATGGAAATCTTAAACGCATGAGAAAAATACATAATGAAACTACTAGTTGTCTAATTTCATATAATTGTACAATTACTTCATTTATTCATCTATCCAATGCTTGATTGATAGATTTCTATTTAAGGTCATCAAAATAACTGATTAACAAAAGTTAAAATTAAAAATGCTGTTAAGCGCACATAAAGCAAAACTGTTAAAGCAAAACAGCAGCAAATAAGCAAAATGGTAAAAATAACTAGCTAAGCAGCCATGCTAAGCATTTACAAAACACAAATAAGCACATAACAAAATAACAGATAACCTACCAGGTCATCTCATCAAATGTAATACTAGGTTTTCATAGTTCACCAAGTAGTAGGCTTACATTCTGGTAGTGGTAGTGGTAGGTACAATACAAAAATCTGTAATAAAATATATCATTATACGATGGTGTTTATTCATTTATGGCTACTCATATTAAAATACAGATAAACATAAATTTATATCGCTCGTTTTTAATTTACCAGAGCAAATCAACTATATTTTCTGCATTTTATATATTCCGTACATTATCATGTACGGTTTACTCAATCTATATACATTTACTCCTTTATGTACAAAATATGTCATGTTTTATGGTTTAGCTCAGTTTACTCAAATTTACTGATTAAAATCTTATTTATGTTGTTGAGTTTTATTTACTGAATACATTATTTACAATAACATAACCAGTTTTATTCATTCATTTATCTGTTATGTAGTTTTATATCTTTAAAATATTTATGACAGACTTTTCACCCAGATGTCATTCACTCTGCCCATTCATTCTGACCAGTTCATTCAAACATACATACAAATCACTCATACTAGTGAAAATAAAATATCATGAAAGGAAATATTAGTTAACAACTGACCTAAATGAGAATCAAGATGTCCACCAAAGTATTTGAGTAGGAAAACAATATGGAGTCAAAACATAGCTGTTTACAAAATCTTTGTCAAATCTGAAGACAAAGAAATATTCCCTCCAAAGTAAGACAAAATATGAAAATAACCAATAAGAGAAAAGTAACCAGATTGTTCATATAAGAGATAGGTAAAATACTGACAGTAAACAAATCAACAAAAATGAATATTGATGAGCCAATGAACCATGACAAATCTACTCAGGACATATATTCAATGAAGTGTTGAATTTCAATCCACAACTAAATGATAACATTTAAATTCCAAATCAATCATTGAATAGTTTATTGAATATAAAAATATGTTTTCAAAAATAATATGAATACAATAAATATAAAATGCACAAAATATCCACACTACAACAATATTGTGACGTCAAATTATTAGTGTTATGTTGAACACTCTAAATGCGGTGGTCTTCACTAACTGAGATTAACATTGGGATCGCTGTTTATGAAAGTCTATTATATTGAAATGTTGGTATTAACCAACCGAAAAGTGCAGTCGTCATGGTCCATAGTCTGGTTCCTGTCCGCCTATGTTATATTTGCATATGACGAAGGCATACTGAATATTGCGGCGGGAACCAACCTACATGGTCCATTACTACAATGGCTTCTAAAAGTATTTACAGTAACTTCGAAATTTTGTAATTAATTAGCAGTGGGCCGATGCCTTCTTTGGGTTATTCTTAGTCACTGATAGAATTCGCCAACCCAGATGTCAGTACTTCAGTGCTGACGAAAACACCGACTTTTGTTGGAATCTTCCAATATCTAAATTAAAAAAAAAATGTTTACTACTATTGAGTTTCCCCTCCTTACATAGCTCTGTCCTTTCAATTTGACTTTTAAAGGACTCTTCTAGGATATTTTTAACATAAATTTGGCCTTGAACCTGTACGAACTTTCAAGAAAAAAGAAGGCGGTTTTTACCCCCGGAACACACTGGATCCACAAACTGACCCAAGTAAAACAAGGTATCCAAAATACTATATTATACTTTAACTTACTGACGGGCCCATTCATGGAAAGAGGGGGTTCAAATGAGTTTCCAGAACAAATAGAAAAAAGGAAGGTGAACGGGAAATACGACAAAGAACGGTTTCCATTTATTAGGTATGGACCATTTGATTTTTCGGTGGGGGTTGGGGATAGTATTTTGTTTCTTTTAGAAAAATATTATCAGACCCAGATTTTTGCCGAAAATAAATTCTCTGACCAGAAACCGGGGGTTGAAAAGGCAGGAAAATAATTCCGGGCTCAGGTGAAAATCCAAATCCCTCCCTGAAAATCAAATGGTCAGTGTTTTCCCTTTCCTCGTTCTTGTCTCGGTATTCGTTTGCCGATGTATTTCTGCCAATTTTGTCCTTTATTATGAATCAATTAATAATTTTTCAGAAAAGGGTGAACTCCCTCTGTTCCGACAATGCTCTAACATAAAGGCCTAATATTATTTTGCGGAACCCATTCCTTTACAGTGGCGATTGTTTTTTTACTTCATATTTAACACATAAGGCTTTTGTGATGGTTAAGGTTAATGTTATGGGTAAGGGTTTAGGTTTGTTAGTGGAAGGTTATCGATAGTGCTAGCCTGTCTTTGATAGGGTTCCTCGAAAATTGAGTCGATCCTTTTATTATTTTTTTTATTTTGCACTCATCTCTGGAATTTTGTCTTTCAAATGCCTATAATCTCTCCTCCGGGGTTGTCCAAATATGGTCATTTGTTTCTTTTTTTCTTCACTCTTCCTAGGAACAAAAAAAAATGTCTGGCACATTTGACTCAGCCGTGTTGTTTTCGATATGTACGTCCAAGTCGACGTCACAAATAATTCGCGTCGGGTTGCATTTTTTTATTGATTTTTTTATCGAACAATCTGGAGCAGCGTGACGTTCTGTTCAAGTTATGGATAATCTAAATTGTACGGCATTTACAAACTACTTTTTATTCCTATTAATAATGAAAAAAACGAGAAATATAAAAAAAACATCGGGTGATTAGTTTGTACTGTGATTCGACCATCGAACTATAGCGTAGATTATCGCACTTTAGCTGAACTATCGTACTTTAGCGTCCACTAATAGATCATACCATCGCACTTTAGCGTGGACTATCGCACTTTAGCGTCCCCATCGCACATTATTAGAGTCCTACATATATGTATTTGTAAGAGAATTATAGGTTTCCTTTTCATACTATACCACAAGATATATCTACTAGCATGTAAATAAATGGATAACAGGAAACACCTACACCTACAATGACTGAAAATTATAGTTATATGTCACAATCTGCTAAGGAACTACATAGTAAAAACACTAGACTACTATCTCCAAGACCACAGTCTTGAGAAGGAAAGAATAAGACAACACGTAATTAAGAAAGATGGGTCAAGGTGTGCTCGCCGCTAAAGTGCAGGCTGGCTCTGCTTGTACATGTAAAACAAATCAAAATCAAATTCAAAACTTCCCGAAGGGTTGATAAAGAATCATCACGGATTTCAGTAGACATCGGCAGTACTAGTAAAAGGCCAGTATAGCCTTAAAATCTTCAGGTCATCGGACTCAAAGCTAATTTAACGGAATTATGAAGAATATCCTGTCAAAATCCCCTATTACGTAAAGAATGTAAGTTATGTCCCAGTTTTCTGGATTTTTTTTAGTTTCTGACATTTTTAACATTTCCGTAAAAAATTAGGGTGAGAAAAGTCCATAGTAATAAGCTCTTGCGAGTATCACCATATTTAGACATCAAATGTTCATATCATCTATAAAATTTCTTAAATGTGTATAACAATTTGTGAAATCTGTAACATTGTTGTAAAAGTAAAGTAAGGTTACGTTCATTTAAGTCGTCAAGAGTATGGTACGTACTAGTTGGGATATTATACACCCCGTATGATGGAGCTACAGGAACCTTGCCGTCAACATAATAGAGAAATCAAAATCATCAATTTTATCATAACTTTTAGTTTTGAATTTACCTAGTCAACGATGATAGTTAGATCGAGAAATAGGTAATATTTAGAATTATTGTGTGCTTTATAATGTTTTAGTTCTTGTGGGTAAATGAGGTCGATATAGTCTAAAAACTTGGGATGGTCAATAGTAAGGATATCGTCGAAATATGAAATGAAAAGGACAACAGGAAACACCCACAATGACTGAAAATTATAATTACATGCCACAATCTGCTAGGAAACTACACAGGAAAAACACAAATAATACAAAAGACAAACGTAAACAACAATAGGAACTCGGGACAGCCGGACTTGGTACTGCCACTAGCAAAAGCCAGCAGTAGGGTAAAACCAGTTCATGGGAACCCAAACCTCCCCTTTATCTGTTCTGTTTCCCTAATAGTAAAAAACATACTAATAAAACCCAATACAGGTAGACTACTAACTCCATGACCACAATCTTGAAAGGAGAGAATGTGACAATACGTAATTTTTAAAGATGGGTCAAGGGGTGTTCGCCGCTAATCTGCCGGCCAGCTAAAGGAGCCTAGTCTGCTGGTAGAACGCTTTCGCACTACGGAAGAAATATCAAACTCAAAACTTCCCGCAGGATTTAGTCAAGAATACATTCTGTTATCATTGCAAATTGAAAAAAGAATATAAATGTTCTGAGCGGTTCCATTTTGTAGCTTTTTCATAAAGTCCCGTTCGTAACAGAACAGAAAAAGATCTGCAATGAGAGGTGCACAGTTTGTACCCATTAGAATTCCAATAACCATGACACACTGTTTCTTTATTTCAGGAACCTTACCTGGAGAAGATGATGGTACTGTGAAAAGAACAGCATGTATACAGACAGTAAATGGCATTTGCGAGGACGCAATTGAAATCGAAATTTTGCAGTGCTATGGATATTACTTATATCATCTGCAAAATACGCCAGAAAACTCATCTTATTGCTTCGGTAAACTAAAGGCAGTATGAGCTTCAGTTTCAATTGTCTTTATCATAGTTCACTTTAAAACGTTAAATAGACAGTGTACAAAATTAACTTTTTATATTTTCATAATTTTTTACTTATTTTAAATGAAGGGAATTCTTCAAAAACCGTTTCTCGCGCCTGTGCTTTGACGTCATATATATCAAGAATCATAGATTTTTAATATTTTTTGTCTATGTTGTTCTACAAGCAAAGCTTTTCAAAATAAAAAAGCTTTCATTAAAATAAAAAAATTCTTGAAATTCATACTCCTTTGACTATTTAGACATTAAGTTTGTGGACTACAACTGCAATAATAAAAGTAAAAATTTATGTCGGTTGGATTCAGTTTATAGATACACTGTATAGAGTATAGATGTATACTCTATATTCATTTCATTTATGGTGTACTTGTTCTTGAGAGAATCCCTAATATGGATACGCTATCACACGTTCATATTTTGGCCTTTTTTAATTTTTGTAATCTAAAATTGTTTTTCTGGCCTCTTGTTTATTTTGCCCACATCTCATGATTTTATTATGCCAAGTTATCTTTCAATTGGCTCGATGAGTTCCCCATGGTTGTTTGAATGTTGTGATCGTCTTTTCTGGTCTTTTTGTGGATAACAGCGATTGTAGGAATACTTTGCCAGTTAATTTTATGTTTGTTGACGATCCCGCATCCAGGGATCATTAGATTAAAAAGCAAGGTTGTAGCGTTGCTCGACAATTAGCAACGAATTCCGCTCAAACCGGTGCTATGGGCCGTCTTGAGCTTGCTTTGAGGTATGAGTAAAGCTCATTGTTGAAGGCCTCATGGTGACTTCAAGATGAAGAACAACAATAAAAGCGTTGTTCCATTGCTTATTATAACCATGTATTTGTAGAGACTTTGTCTCATTTGCATTTACTCCATATCCCGTCATTGTTAACATTGATGTGAAAAAAATAGGAAGATAATTACTATAAATGTTAATATAATAATGAAATGCGTTAGTTCAACATTTAATACCTAACAGATGAAAAATGCCGGTCGGGCCTTTCTATGAAGTATGGCAAGCGCTCATCTTAAATGTCAACTAAATGTCTTTTTGTTTATTTATTTTTAGACATTCACCACACATAGGGGGAGGGTTTGGATCCAAGAAAACGAGTTTAACCCCACCGCAATTTTTGCGCCTGTCCCAAGTGAGGAATATGTTGGTCATTGGTTTGTCCTTGTTTTCTTAGAAAATTTTAGTTTCTTGATATTTGGGTTATTGGATGTGGTTTGTTTCCATTGATTTATTCCTTTTTTTACCTTTCGGGGCCATTTAGGGCTTACTATATGGTGTGAGGTTCCTCACTGTATTGAAGACCATATGGTGACCCCAAGATGTTTTGTTTTGGGTCGTTTTAACCTGGATATGGGATGTTGTCTCCTTGACATTTACCCCATTTCCTTTCTTTTTCATAATTACTTGGAATATACTTATGTGACTGATTAAAAATTTTCTACCAATGTTCACTATTTGTTAAGTGTATCCTCCCTAGGCAATCCATTTGCGAACCCAAATAACGAATTCAGATCATCTTTGATACACTTATACAATGTTTCTTAAAAATATTGCCATTTTAAGTGGTTCGGGTTATTAGCAAAATCCATTGGATTTTTTCCAATTAATTTTCACTACTTTTCAACGAATATATATATTATATATTTGAAATGTTAGAGACAAAGTTTTTTTCTCCAAATTATTTAAGTTACATCATGTAGAATTTTGATTACAATTTTGTTTTGATAGCAGTAGTATTTAAATTTCTAAAAAAAAAACACAAAGAATGGACAGCAATTTTATTTTTCATTTTATTTTTTGTAGGTTTTTTCTTTGCAAAATATTTTTTTAAAATTACCTATCTTGTTTAAGTTTTTATTACAATACAAATATAATCCTGGATTTTCACCTAAAGTGAATGCTTACTTAAGAGGAAAAGGTCCATTGTGTTTAAGGCGAAGTGTTTAAAAGATTTGTCTAATTGTATTATGTAAAATTGTAGAATATTTACAGCTTTCTTATCAACGCAAACAGAATGAATGAAAATAGTGGCATTCTCCAGGACAACCTTAATATTCTGGACTGGGTTGTACAAAGCTCAATTAAAACTTAATAGACTATTAAAAGTTTATAGTATATTAAATTGGTAGGAAATGTTAAAGCTTAAGGTAGATCGGTAGTCTTCCGCCATTTTGATTTCGTTATTTATGTTGTTGTGGTATTATCTGTTTTTTAAATATGCAAATATTTTTATTTGTAATAAATTAATCAATATTATATTCATAATACAATATGCAAAGGACCTACATGGAGTTGAATTTACATGTCTTTATCTAATAAGACGAGGCTTGGTTACTTGATAATTAAATAAGTTGGAACAAGATATTTGAAAAAGGGAGATAATCTGATAAAAATATTTTACATAGATATCACTATGAAAATTCACTTTTTATAAATTTTATGGAAAACAAAGTCGGTGACCCCCATTTTTCTTTATATTTTTTGAAAGTATGTTCAAAGGGCTAACACATGAATAAAGTAGAAAAAAATCTATGGAATAGTTTTAAAGAAATCAACAATATACCTGTTTTTCCCTATATATTCATTAGAAATATTTGATTATTTTGATATGAGTTATTTTAAAAACAAGCACGGTGACCCCCCTTTTTTATTTTTTTATTTCAATGCTAATATAATAAGGAAACTTTCCTGAGAAAATTAAGAAAATCTATGGAAAAAATTTTGGACTACCCATCTACCTTAACAGACTTTTAAAGATTTATTAGTCTATTAACTTTTTTGCAACCCATTCCATATCTCTACAATCGCGTAATTTTATAATCTCGCGATAAAAAAAGTATATTGGATTTTAGGAGGTAAAAATAAACATACAAAGTGATTATGAAATTTGTTTCTACAAGCGGTCATTTAGTAATTTCTGTCTTATGTTAACTTGCATCTTTTGTAAAATTGTAGATTTTACTAATGTAAATCGGGGTTCGAGACAAAAAAAGAAAAGAAAAAAGAGTAGAAGTACGGAAATAGCGTTTTGTTAATTGTATTGCAGGTAGCGGACCAGTGATATGTCCACATGGCCTTTCATCTGAAACTGGTTCCTATCCAGGTTGTGCGAGTAAGTTGTGTAGATAACAATGAAGAATTATTTCTCATTTTATATTAAAGACCAGAGGGGGAAATGATGGTCATGTTTAGGATTGATGCCCAAAGGACAAGGGCAGTACACTACCGATCGAAGGAATACATGTACTGGTCTACTACATACGGCAGATATCACACTTTCGGCGAGTTTATCTAAAATACTGTCAAACCCTGATATGTCGAATCTGTGAAGATGAAAAATCAATCTGAAAATGTTAGTTTTTGTCTGGCAACAGATGACAGCAATTGTAAGAACGCTTTGTCAGTTAAGGGAGTACGAATCTCAGAAATTTTGTAATTAGAATTAAAATACTGACCTTTCGTTTTGAAGAGCACTACTAATGGAACAACTTGAGCAAAAAAATTAGAAAATCCATGTAGAAATTCTTGAGATATAAGACGTCAAAATTTTGGCGGGAAATGGATCTCTCTAGAGTCTTCCTTCTATTTGCATATATGTTTATAGGCCTTTAAATATATGAAATTATAATTGGAAGTTGATTAAATTTTTATACACAGTCTATTTTATGTATTTTAAAGTGACATATGACCAAGAAAATGTGATCCATGTGCAAAAAAATTTAGCACTGTCTGAATGGATAAAACCTGAGGATATAGAATGCTTCTGAAATCTGAGGCTCGTACTCCCTTAATCTAATTTTTGTTGACTATCCCGCATGCATAAGTAAACCAAATCTGGCTGTAGCGTTGTTCGACATCTAGCAATGTATTCCGCTCAAAACGGTGCTAGGAGCGGTCATGAACTTACTATGAGGTATGAGCACAGCTCATTGTTGAAGGCCTCATGTCGACTTCAAGATAAAGAATAAGAATAAAAGCGTTTTTACATTGCCTAGGTTTGCCATGTAATTGTCGAGACCATGTCTCATGTGTATTTACTGCATATCCTTTCTTTGCCAATATGATTATATCTTTATCGTGGTAAGTAGTTTTGCATTGAATGAGTTGATGTGTTTTGAAACATTTACATAGTTACCTTTTCTGTTACTTGATTCATTCTTATCTTATGGTTTTGCTTACGATTCTAATAATTGATTATTCCTTTTTGGTAGAAATATACTTATTTCTCCAGGCTATGGGGTGTACATTTCACAGTTGATTCCTTCGGTATTCTACCGCCGTTGTTACTTAAGCTTCTTATTTGTTCCTCCAAATGCATAGAAGACTTTGGGTTCGGGTTTTGCAATACATCACTCCTTTTGCTGTTTAACTTTATTTACAGCATCAGTGTTATGTTCAAGTCAACACATTTGTCTTTGGTCTATCGTTTCCTTGATGAGCATCACTTTAAATCAGGATTTTATGGTTTCAAAAAAGATGCTTAATATATTCTTAAGAAAAGTTTACTTTTCCTTGGAAAAAAAAAACAAAAACTTTTTGAGAGACATTAAAGAATTAAACATGAGGATATTTCACATATATATTTCATATTGACATCTTCTATAATACTTAAGGATGTACTCTGGTGAGGAGCCAAAATTCTACTTTCAAACCTTGATTTTTGCAATATTGTTACCCTATAAATTCAATATAAAAGGAAAATCATAGGTTTCTGTGCAAATTATTTTGCTACATATGTTTGAAAGTGACCAATTTTAGCACTTTTGCTCATTTTTAGGCATTTTTGCCCATGTTTTGACTATTTTCATGGAAAAAATCTAGCTTAGAGTATTTAACTTTTTTCTCATACTTTCTGAAAAGCTGTTATTAGAAGGAATCAACAAATTCAACCCCAAACATTTATATGTTGGTGTTGATGTAAGAAAGTTTTGTCCCATTTTTATGCTTTTTAGGGTAAATTTCGGTATTTCCATATTTCCCTAAAAATGCAGATTTTCTAAAATTTTCAAACAGCTAAAGGTTTAAACTTCATTTGTTTTGTGATTTTTTATTGCAAAACTATATAACACTATTTTTAAACAAGCAGAAATAAATCTTAAGTGCATACTTTTTTCATGAAATGTCTTTTTCTGTCCCAACCCCTATTTTGTGAAAATTTGATATGAATCCATCTGCCAATTAGGGAATAAATCTTGAATTTGAGATAACTCTGAAACTACTTGATAAACATACTTTTTTATAATTCCATGCTATTGTACAAAAACTATTAATAATTTTAAAATTATTTCCAAACGAGACTTTAACGAGACTGAAACATGAGAAGAATACATCCTTAAGGAAGAGATCGATTTCTTTGAGCAGCATCTCCTCTGAAACCATACCAATTCAAAAATATTTGTGATATGACATGTGATTGTAGTATGTACATCCTAAGTTTGTCTTCAAAATAATCCTTTTCCCTCAAAAAACGGCATTTTTGTGAAAATATCCCAATGGCGAGGACCGTTATCGTTCCGAGTCTTATTTGTTTCATGCATGCTCGGTTAGCCTGGTCGAACCTGACCCAACCTTGCGCGACAGTAAGCATGGGCTAGGATCTCAGGCGTATGCTCAGTATGTCAAAGCAAAACAACAGTGAAACTGAAAGATTTACTATACAGTTAAGTTTTTTAGGATCCTGCTTAATTTGTATTGTAACTTCATCATTTTGCTAAATTAAATAAATGTAACATAAATGCCCATACATCGCTGGATCTGCCAAATGCTCTACAAAACCTATATCTAAATTGCTAACCTCCATTTTGACAGCTGTTAAAGAGGGCCTTCAAAAATACTGTGATACTTGCTTTTCAAGAAGCGGTGTAAATGAAATGTGGATTTTGAAAAACTCCAAAGATCTACTTGACATCTTAAACTCTAGATCATTATCACACTGTAACAGCAATAAAACTTTCGACTTTTCCACACTTTACACTACTTTTCCTCATGAACAACTAAAATCTAGACTGAAAGGTTTGATTCATAGATGTTTCTCACGTAAGAACGGTGAATGAAGATATAGGTACATTGTTGTAAGTAGAGAACAAGCCTACTTTGTGAAAAATGACTCCGAATCGGAGAAAAAATATACAGAGGAAGAAGTGATTAAAATGTTAGAGTTTCTGATCGACAATATATTTGTCCAGTTTGGAGGACTTGTTTTTCAGCAGACTATCGGAATTCCTATGGGCACAAACTGTGCTCCTCTCCTATCCGATCTGTTTGTTCACTCTTATGAAGCTGAATTCATCGAAGGGCTTCTTCAAAATAAAGATAAAAACTGGCACAATCCTTTAATTTTAGCTTCCGTTATATAGGTGATATTTTGTCGCTAAACAACCCTCGCTTTGGTGATTTTCTTCATTTGATCTATCCAAAAGAGCTCGAAATTAAGGATACCACAGACACTTCTACATCAGCTTCGTCCCTTGACCTTCACCTTGAAATTGACAACAGAGGGAGACCTCAAATTAAGCTGTACGACAAACGTGATGACTTCACCTTTCCAATAGTAAACTTCCCTTTTCTTTGTAGCAACATCCCAACTGCCCGGTTGCTCACAAATAGGCTTTTTCAACAAGGGTATGTTACCCAAAACTTGAAGTCATCCCTCCAGAAGTTTTACGGTCGACATCACCATCTTGTGGACCGCTATGAGATATCTGTTTCCCACATGACAACAGATCTTTCCCTTTAAAGCTTAATTGTTGTTTCCTCTACCGGATTTGACATGCTCAACACTGCGGGTGTCTTATAAGAAGCAGGAGATGCTAACTCTACCGGTGCACCTGATCTCACCCATGGTTTTTATTTTGTCCGTGTTGTTCATCTTTGTGTGTGAGTGTCTTCATTGTTCTTTTCTGTGCCGTACCCATGTTGTGTCTCTGTTTTTTTCCGCCTTTTTTGTTTCTGGTGTTGCCATTGTCCTTGGATTGTTCGGTTTTGGATTGACGGTTCGGTTCTCACTTACCTTAAACTACTTTTACCCCATCTTTACTCAGGTGCACTACTGTCTTAAAATAAAATTGGCGTTGAACGTGTTGAACTACGAACGGATTACTCTAATCCCTACTGGGATCAGAGCTATTTTCTAATATGGCTACGCCCAGAAAACAGCTTTGACCGACGAATCCAAGTAAGGATTACGTAGGTATACCCCAACCATTTAATTTGTAAAACAACGGCAGTAGAAGACCAAAGGAACAAGGGTAGCGATGACCACAAAAATCGAAGACCAAAAACATGGCAAGAACGGCAACAGAGAAAAACAAAGACAAAACAAAGACTTCAGACAGCTACAATGTACGGAAATAAAAAGATAACATTAAGAACTAAGGCACTCTTAGTGTGAACTCTCATGAAAACACATGCAACCGACCTCCTACCCCGCCCCCCCCCNATGTTTAGAATGAAAGAATAAGGTGACAACCATTCGATTTTTGGAGA
Organism: Modiolus philippinarum; assembly: GCA_002080025.1. Taxonomy (NCBI): domain Eukaryota; kingdom Metazoa; phylum Mollusca; class Bivalvia; order Mytilida; family Modiolidae; genus Modiolus; species Modiolus philippinarum. The sequence continues at coordinate 92,638 of MJUU01015736.1, read as the reverse complement.
CAGGGGGAGGGTGGCTTGGAAGATTTTGATTGAAAAATAAAATATTTCCATCCTAATGTGGATTGCATTATTTTTGTTCCATTGTAAAACAAATTTTAAAATTTATTTTCAGTTAACAATGCAATTCTTTAATTCAATTAAGCATTCATTTTTTTCATGTGGCTGGGAATATTTTTTTTATTTTCATAAAATTGATTTTAAAATCTTTCAGAACCCCCTCCCTAATTCAAAAACAAATGGTTTTCCCCTTTTTTTCAAATTTATTGCCAACACATTTTTGAACATAAATGTTCGGAAGGGATAATCTATTATTTTTTATTCGACTGCAAAAATTTTGGGGTCGTATAATGGTATGGTGCCGGCGTCGTCTGCGTCGATGCAGTTTTTTTTTTCAAAAGATTCCTTATGAAAAATTAATGCAGCACTCTGCTATTTGATTTTTGGTATCTTGTATGAGGGGCCAAACAGGGGCAAAATTGCGAATTTGTTGATTATTCAAACATTTTATTTTTCATCGGATTTCGATTGCTTTTTTTTTCTTTGGATTCCTCTTGTTCTAAGCTTTCAGTGTAATGTCAACGGATTTTGTGTAGCTCTTACCGTTTCCGAGCTACAAGGGGTTTAAGGGGCCGAAATTGCAATTTTTCTAAATATGTCAAATCTTTATTTTTCATCGGATTTTGATGGGATTTTTTTCCTTGGATTTCTCTTGATATTAGCTTTTTAGTGATATGCCAACGAATTTTTTGTAGCTCTTACTATTTCTGAGCTACAAGGGGTCAAAGGGGCCAAAATTGCAATTTTTCGAAATAAGTGAAATCTTTATTTTTCATCAGATTTCACTAGATTTATTTGTTTTGTTTTGGAGTCCTCTAAAGCTTTTGTAGTATGTCAAAAGATTTTGTGTAGCTCTTACCATGTCTTAGCTATAAGTGGTCAGAGGGGCTGAAATTGCAATTTTCAAAATGTGTAGAACCTTTTAAAAATTATAATTGGGTTGGTTGCTTTGGATTCCTCTTTTAGTATAGTTTAAGTAGTATATGTTGACCAATTTGATATACCTCTTACCATTTCTGATCTATATAAGGAATCATAATTGCTAATTTTGATTTCCTGAGTTTGTTTTCAGCTAATTACTGGGTCAAGCTCTTTATTGGGTCCATTTAATAACTGTATCAACTGTGTCCTCATTCATTTTGAATTACACTTGTTCCAATTTCAGTGTTCGACATACTACGATCGTATTATGCTGCGCTCGGCATACCCATTTAATATACTTTTATTTATGTTTCTTTTTATTTGCTTAATTTCAAAAAAGGAAGAACCGACATTTTTTGCTTTAGGAAAAGAACCGAATTGGCCCTAAAACATTCTGAAATGAATAATTCCAACAACGCACACATCCAAACTTATGAATTGTATTGTAAACATAAAAATGCTATTAACAGTCATACAAACATCGTATATTAGGCATGGTAAAAATGAAATAAATCACCACAAGGAAACTTTGAACATTTATTGGGTATTCATTTGACGTTTAGACAACCAGTAGCCCTGCAAAATTCTTTGAGGTCATTGTATGTGACGTGTACGAGAGCTACAATTGGATACCATTTTATGAAAGGATATACTAATTATTATGCCCCCGAGAATCGAAGATTCATTGGGCATATAGTTTTCGGCCTGTCTGTCTGTCTGTCTGTTTGTTTGTCTGTTTGTCCACAAAAAACTTTACCATTGGGGGTAAGTGATAGGGCTTTCATATTTTGCATGTGTATTCCTTGTGGCAAGACCTTTCAAACAATATTAAAATTGTTGACTTTGTGACCCTGACCTTGACATATGATGGACTTTATGAAAAAAATAACTCACTTTAACATTGAGTATATCTTTTAAATTGTAAGTGATGTGGCTTTCATATTTTGCATGTACATTCTTTGTGGTCAGGCCTTTCAGATGGTACCCGAATATTTGACCTTATGACCTTGAACATGTCATTTGAATAACAACTTTAACATTGGGTATATCTTTTGAATGGAAAGTGATATGGTTTTCATATTTTGCATGCGCATTCCTTGTGGAATGACCTTCATTTAGTACCAGAATATTTGACCTGGTGACCTTGACCTTGAAATGTGACTATCTGATAGAAATTCGCCATAAATGTGAAATTGTAATTTCTTTTAGTTTATATATAGAAGCACTGTTAAATTCATCTACGAGAAAATATTTCTTTATACCTTCTTCAAAAAAGATCTTTGATATTATACCCGATAGTTCTTCATTTGAAGCAATGTTTTGTATATCCTTTAAATGGTAAGAGACTGTGTTTTCATTTTTCAGGTGTATTTATAAAGTCGGCCTAAAAACTTTGTTTACTTAATGTGTTTTCTCTGTTTCTTAATATTTTCAAATGTCTTATGACAGGTCTTACAAATGTAATATAAATGTATGTAGGTATTAGTAAACATATATAAATGGTTGAGGATGTTGCATAGAATATTATTTATACCTTTCTGATGCAATACCCAGATCTTCTCTTTTTATACGACCGCAAATAATTGAGGTGGGATAATGGTATGGTGCTGTCGTCGTCGTCGTCCTGCGTCGTCGTTGCCTGTAGACCTTTTTGTTTTTTGTCAATAAATTAAGTTCCAGTTGGCCATGGCCAATCCTTATGAAATTTTAACACAGTGTACCTTGGCACAAAAGGAAGGTTGTGTTTGGTTTTGGTTATTTTGGCCCCTCCTGTTTTTTAAAAAGGGGGCCAAAAAGGGAAAAATTGGGTGTTTTCACATATTTGGCTGTAGAATATTTATTATTTTTTGAATTTTGATGGGGTTTCTTTCAAGGTGTTCCTAATCAAATTTGGTAAGCCAACGGATTTTACGTGGCATGTACCGTTCACGAGATAAATGAGGCCCAAAAGGGGCGATTTTTAAAAATTTCATTTTATTTATTTTTAGTCCGATTTTGGTCCGATTGTGATGCAGTTTTTTTGCAATGGATTAATATAGAGCTGCAACATCAGATTTTTGACACAATGCGTCTTTTCCGAGCTATGAGGGGCCGAATGGGGATAAAATTGCAAATTTGCAGATTACCTAAAAAGTTCATTTTTCATCGGATTTCGATGGTATCTTTTTTTTTTTTTAGATTTCTCTTGATTTAAGCTTTCAGTATTATGTTAACATATTTGGCGTAGCTCTTACCGTTTCCAGGCTACAAGGGGTCAAAAGGGCTGAAATTGCAATTTTCAGAATATGTAAAATCTTTTATTGTTGTATTTGATTTTAATGAGATTCCTCTTATCTTACCATTTCCAATATATATAAGGAATTATAGGGGCTAATTTTTATTTTCCTTAGTTTGTGCGCAGCTAATTACCTGGTCAAGCTCTTTATTGTGTCCATTTAATTACTGTATCAAGCTCATTACCGTGTCCTCAAACATTTTGAAATACACTTGTTAAAATTTCAGTGTTCGACATGCTGCGGTCGTATCACGCTGCGCTCGGCGTAGCCCTTTATTTCAACTTAATGTACACAAACAGTGTGCAAATCACAGTGGTCACAATCTGCAAATCGAGATAATCATTAACATGTTCAATGATTCAAGGTTTGAGTTAAGCACTGCCTCGTCCTAACATTAAACATAAGAAAATTTTAAAGGAGACAAAACAGAGCAAAACGAAAAGAAACAAAAAACGACACCTTCGGAAAAAGCCCAAACAAAGAAGAACGAAAAAAAAAAACACACACACACACATACATGTAGTCACATTTGGCTAAATGAAAGTACTCTGATATATGGACTACAAAACTCAAGTAACTAATACTGGTGACATGTTAACATGGAAGAGAGAGAGACACGGGAACTAATATGGTCATGATGGATATGTGATGCTCTAATAAGAGTTTTCACTCAAATGTACTACAGTGTAGTCAAAAGCATCGATTTATATGGTCAGAATTTTTTTTATCTTGAATATAAATGTACAAACACCATGATTAGAGTACAAAAAGAAATTCTATAGCAAATTTGGATATTCAGCTGCAAAAATTGTTCTTTTATGTTATGAATCAGTAGCAGCAAACACACATTGCTACGGCTTTGAAAGTTAGTTAATGCAAGAGGTGTCAGATTTAATTATCAAGATCCTGGTCAACATCTTTATTAATCCTACTTTTGCATTCATACAAAATGTTCAGTGAAGATTTAACATTTGATAATATATTTTTTTTTAATTTTTCAATTTCAATTAAGAGGAGAAACATGTAAACAATTATTTTTAACCTTTATGTTAAAAAAAAGATACATTATATTACTAAATAGGATGATAAATTAGGGCATTTGAGAAAAGGTAAAACAGGATGAAGATTTGATCATACAAATTGCCGCCTTAAATGTTCGATTCATACAGCAAGAAAGGCTGGTTTACAATTGATACAAGTAATCCATTAGGAATCGATTTGAAAAAAAAATTGTCATCGATATGCAATATATAAGATATAAACAATATCAGATTTATGTGATATTTTTGTAAAATGCTAGGATTGTACAAAACGGATGTGTAACTGTATTTATTAAAAAATGTACTATAAACATATTTAAATAATAAAGTGTACTTTAACAAATCAACCTGATACATGGCTAATTTCTATATTTTCGTGGAAAAATATTATCTGCATCTACAAAGGTCTCTTTTAGATTTTGTCCATTTTATTTTCATTTTTGAATTTAATCATACATGGACACTAAGTAATTGCTTTGTAAAAATAATGCATACTAGTATTTCAACAAAGGAAGGGTCGTTTGTAAAAGAAGTTGAACTGATAGTGTATTCTGAGCAGAATAAAATTTCATATTATAATTGCCACCCCTTTTTTGCATTGCATTAAGT
>MJUU01015736.1:76453-87633 GCA_002080025.1 Modiolus philippinarum | reverse complement strand
GGGGGGGCAAAAACCTACGTTATTTTGTAAAAATGATCGGAGCTGGTATGACTTTAATATTTTTTTTTTTAAAAACACCACAATTAACAAAAGAAACTGATTGAAAGTGTGCTTGTTTTTTAATTTGGTGATTTGAATTACAAAAAATAAAGGAATCGTTTGACAGCAAAATGAATTGTACTACATAAAAAGATGCAAAGCTTTCTAATAATGCAATAGCAAGTGATTTATTAATGTAAATTATCCCTGTACTTTGGTACAAACAATTACCGTTGCATTTACAGCTTAACTGAGGAGTGACATTGTTACAACCAAAGCTATTTTCATAACACTCACAGCATTTTTTTTGCAAAATAGTTTCCCTCTGCATATGCAAATAAATAAATACCGAAGTCACCGTGAATTTAAATTCTGCATATGCGCATTTCGACAACTTATGTCTCTTCAGTGCAGATAAAATCTAAACGTTTGGAAGACCATAAACTCAAAGAGGTTTAAAAACTGACAGAGAACAAACAACCAATATGATCTAAATGTGAAGCCAAAATCAGCTAAGGACAGAGCTTTGCATGAGGGAGATACTCCTCCGCATAATTGCTGTATTTATTAAAACAAGATCTTGAAAAAAGTCTGCAGATATTTCATTTTCGAAAGAACAGTAACAACCAGTACAACCGGATTTTCGCCATCCGAATTCAGATAGTGACCTTTGCGGAGGTTTTGGATCATGGGCATGCATACATATATCTGCAGACCAAAGCTCAGAATGTGCTGTGAAAATGATGCGTAAGATGGTGGAAAATGTTTGAAATGTGCATTATTTACCAGTGCTTTTTCTGCTCTCAGCTAATTAAAGTCAGAGTTACCCTTGTCGTTTCGGGTCTAGAAACGAGGTATAGATTTCTCTGCCACAGTGAATTGCAGTTGCCAATTTTTGACTTCAGTAATTTGTAAACTATTTTTTTTTTTTCTAAATTCCAAAGAACCACAAAGTTTAAAATTGATTGTTTATTATTTATTATTAGTTTATTATTAGAAATTATAACTCAGCCGCAGAGTACTGCGTAACAGGATTACACAAATATAGATAAATATATATACAAAGATACATAAACAGATATTACATAATAGTGTTGAGTATTACATATAATAATACAAGACAAGACAATTTACATGATCTAGTTTAACAACTTTGTTAGATTTTTAACAAAAAGTGACACACTATTTAAAACTTTAGTATTATTATATTCAAACATCCTAAACATTTTTTCCTTACTCGGATAACTTCTATAATATTCCGGAATAAATTTAGATGTATGTTACATTTTACTTGATCTAAACATTTAATTACAAATCTATACCTGGTTTCTAGACTCCAAAAGGCAAGGGTAACTCTGGTTTTGGCTTTCCGTTTTTAATACTATTGGAAATTCTCTGTCAGCTCTTATAAACATGTCAGTTATGGATTACCAAATGTTTGTACTTTATCTGCATTGATGAGACATGAGTTGTCGAATGTGAAAATGTTGTCAGATATTAAATTCACAGTAACATAGGTATTTTGTTATTTACAAGTATATTCACAAAATGAACAATGACATTAACTTCGAGAATATTAAAAACAAGGGAGAGAAAAAGATTTAAGTACTTCAATTTCGTCATATTTTAAGCTGTGACATGAGTCAATAGAAAAACGTTAATTCCTTTCCAAGATATGATTTATTTGTAGTCTCTAAAACGAGAATTACATGATTATGATATTTTTCACATTGGGTGAAATAAATATTCTATTTTTTAAATCCAGGCCTGTCGAACTTAAAAAAAACATTGGAAAATTCATTTAACGAGAGAACGCTATCATAGAGCTAAAAACTTTCCATAATCATTTGTCTACGCGAAGGGAAAAATTGACGAAGTGGTAAGGCAGTTGATTAAAAGTGGAAAACTGCATTAAAAGTCATTCACGCTACATACACAATTTGAATAGGAATGTATTTTCTCACATTTGAGACACAACAGTTTTTATCTTAGCGGTGTGAGATTATAATAATCAGTCATATTCTAAAACGTCAGATCTGATTATTCCACCCGAGGGTTCACATTTTCCAGTCATAAACGAGGCTCACATTTTTTACCATGGCTGATTATTTTTCTTACATTTCTCGACCGAATATTAAAAAAAATAAACATGGCCGCCATGAAACAAAATTGCGTTCTCCTAAACTAGGCCACCTACTGCAAAATAAATTCAATATTTGAAAAGATCGAATGCGTTTTGGTTTTGTACCAAAATTACAAAACTTTAAAATCAATCCTTGAGGTTGCGCTTCAGGGGTTTTCAAACTGAAGCGATGTGAATTTCGAAGTCCTGTCGTTCGTGCGAAGTGGTTTAGTTTTCTGACGTTTTACATTGTGTCGCGACGTTATTTGCATTGTTATGTAAAGGGATGTCATGTGATGTGAGATGCATGAATCTCACACTTGTGTCCCATACAGAATTTATGCATCCTTAATGTATAGAAAAGTTAGAATTCCTTAGAATTGTCTTAAAATATCGGCAATCAAAAAATTAAAATGTTTCATATATTAGGACTCAGTGGCGGATTTAGCATTAGCAGAAAGTCTGGATCCGCAACTTTGACTTAAATAGAAAAAAGAAGGGAAACGGGGAATGTGTCAAAGAGACAACGATCCAAAGGGGAGTAATAACAACTCAAAGCCACCATAAGATCTTCAAAGAACGTTGAGAAAACCCCACACCCAACGGCAGGTCGGAGTCGGCCCGATTAAAGTCTACAATTGTGTTCTTTACATGGTCATTTTAAGTGTATTTAGTTTACGTGTCATTTAATTTATGTATCATTTGCAATATCATTTAAGATGAAAATGCCCCGAAAATTACATTCAATATATGACACGCTTGGGCTGTCATTCCAGATTTTATGACGTTGCAAAAAGGGACTAATTCTTTGTGTACACAGACGAATGGTGATGACATGTCTTTGTGTATTATGGTATATTTTAGAGTGAATACAGTGAGAAATAAAATCAAACACCAGTGAGAGTGAATGACAAGAAAATCTCGACTACCTGGGGTATGATTTCAATCATCTCAGACTCAACAATCTTCGTCCGATACTAAAAAACTCAACAATCTTCGTCCGATACTAAAAAAAACTCAACAATCTTCGTCCGATACTAAAAATCTTACTCTTGGTTGTCTGAGATTTTCTTGTCTTGTCCTTTCACTAGTGTTAGATTCTTAATGTCTTAAATAAATAATTTACAAGCTAAAATGCATCGGCAAACGAATACCAAAGCAAGAACGAGGAAAAGGGAAATTCTAAAATCATAAATCCAAAATTACGGCTATTCACAGCAACACGAATTGAGACAGTATGACAAAGACATAACAAGCAAACAAAAAATGAACAAAACATCCACAAAACTAAAGCACTAGCTGTGTGAACCCCTATAAAAACTGAGGTATCATCAGGTGCTCCAGAAGGGTAAGCATGAACTGCTCCACGCGTGGCACCCGTCGCACTGCCAGTGAAAAGTCCGATTTTGTCACAGTCGGTGTTAGTCAGTCCGGTAACAAACTCTGGATCTACCCAAAGATATCTGTTCTCATTTGTGAAACAGAAACATTGTAATGGTCTGTCAAATCGTGGTGACGGCCGTAAAACCTTGAAGTGACAATTGTGACAGTGACTGAACATACATTAAAATTGATTCACGACATTAAAGTTGTCATAAATAAAATCAATATTTGATAAGATTCTAATAACCTTTGGATACTTCTTCGATACAACATAATCAATTTCATCTAAATTACATATATATTTCATGATATTTGAAGCTTCCTTTCCAAGAGGAGTAACACACGTTACTGTAAAAGCAGAGCTTGCAGAAGGAAGTCCCGTAACAATACCTGGACATGATCCATCACCAAGCTTAATTCCTGTTTTTAGATGTCAATTTGAGGATGTGTCAAACGGCACATATTTCTATGATGTATATTGGTATATAAATGACAATGAAATCGAAAGGAAAAGAAATATTCCATTCAACGAAATTAATTCTACAGATCTATATCACACTTCCTGGATTGGAAATTATAACATGAATATGGAGGTAATCACATCGGAATAAACAAAAATTAGTTTTAGGGTAAAAGATACAATGTATGTATATGTAAATAAATGTAGTCCGTTGTAATGATGTGACGGTCTCAAAATGTCTAAATTTTAAGCATCCCGAAAAAATATAACACTATTATACAAAACTGATCGATAATGGGTTGCTTAGTTCCATGGGTAATGAACAATATTAAACCAAAGATGCCTTGTTCTCTTTGTTATACTGGTCAGACACTAAACATTAAGATAAGATATTACCAAATGATTATAATTTGATTTTTAGATTTGTAATATCAAGCAATAGCCGGTGTCACCACAGACAACCAATTCGATCATCCAACTCATTCACATCCTCTTGATCTACCTTGAAATCAATTTTGTTGAAATTGGACTTAGTTGAATTTTTAACATATTTGGCGGCAATCTGGAAATGACAGCCATTTTGAAATTTGTCTCGCATAAATTCTTTCCTTTCATCGTATTGAACATATACACTTGGTCATAAATATATATTATTCGCATTTTCTGAGCCAAAATTTGAAGTTTAAAAATTTGGAAGCATTTTGCACAAAAGTGTTTGGATGAAAGTATAATATTTTGCTTTAAATATTGTTTTCTAACTGTGAACTAAGAAAGTTTCTGATTCTACGAATCTCACAGACCACTCCTTCAACCCTCTCTAAAACCCACTTTTTGCTGAAAATTGAACACTTTCAAAGCAAATATTAAGCGTACAAATATTTCCCAAAAAAATGCTATTATCGATGCATTTCGATTATGTGATAATTTCAGCGATTTTTTAAGGGATGATTTGAATTTTTGAAAACAGACAGCCCTTCAATATTTCAAGCATTCTCAACAAAAAATATTCCATATTTTTTACCAAGAGTATATATACAATAAAATGTGAACACATACTTAAACAGCAAAATGACGACTAATTTGTAGATTGCGGCAATTTTATGAATTTTTGAACAAGCAGCATATAACTTCAGATGGTGGTCAAACTTAAGGGAAAGTTTGAAATAATTTCATGCAGCCATTTGAAAATAATCGCTCAGAAAAAAATTTGAAGAAAAATGCCGAAAAATAATAAGAAAAATCGTAGAAAAACAACATGTTACTCTAATTTGTCTGAGGTGACAAGATAGTCATACTATCTTTTAAATCTCGAATACAAATACGGATTCATAACAATGAAGCCTAAGGTGTATATCAATCATGCATAGCTCTATCCTTAGCTGATTTTGTTTTCCTTTTAGATCCTATTGGCAATTTGATCGCTCACTTTTTGCACGAATTTCGGTTTATGGATATCGAAATGTTTTGATTGCATCTTCACTGAAGCGACAAAGTTTTCGACATGCGTGTATACAAAAACTAAATTCATAGCAACTGCGATATTTTGTTATTTATTATAGAGTAATGTATTCACATAAATCAAATATAAATACATATAATATAATAAGTGTAATTAAGAAAAAGATTATTGCAAGCCGGCTGTATGAGAATTAGAACATGGGCAAACATTATATTTAAGAAATAATTCACGGGAGCGTAAATACATGGCGATTTTACCACGGGTTGGCCCTTAATGGTAAATATTTTACCCTGAGCGTATGCGAGGGAAAAAATATAGGCATAAAGGGCCAACCCGTGGTAAAATCAACATATATTCACGCTGCCGTGAATTTTTTCGATTCTAATATGACACTTACAGGGTAAAGAAAAGATGAAATCGTCTATGTATTCATAGGTGAAACAGCCATTTTACCCCGTAAAGCATGACGTTTTGTTCTATGACGCTGCAAAAAGTGTCGTCAAACTGTCTATGACGTTATCAAAAGTACCGTCGATTGTCATGACGATACCCAGGAATATATGTGGATTTTACCACGGTTATGGACACAAGGCGATTAAAGGACGTCATATAAGAATTGTCAATATTTTATACCGAGCGATAGAAAGGAAAGAATTAAGACAAATATAATTTCTAACCATGTTCTAGTTCGCAAAGAGCCCACTTGAAATACACCATTTCTATTGTAATATTTCCAACGAACAATTTGAAAATTCAAAGCGGCTCTTACAGGACAGTATTGGGTTTGAAACTAGAAATAAGAAATGTCGGAAAACTGTATGAAAAAACAAAAACTGACATAGGGAAATCCATATTCGTCATTTTATTTAATATCAGTTGCTATTCAGCTTATGAAAGAATATAATCTTTTATGAAAATATCAAATATGCCGATTTTAAAATCGAAGCGGGTATACAGTTGTGAGCTGGTTTAGAAATATTGCATGATTGTTTCATTAAGTTATATATGAAAAATCAAACAAACAAGCAAAAACTTGATAACGAACATTTTGTTATTAAACTGTATATTATGATTTGTTACATAAACAAGAGTTCATTACACAAGGAACATTCGTTGCTACATTGTAGGTAACGGCGTGGTCGATTTCCACTGTTGATTTCAGTTCCGTGTCTTAAAGACAGTTGTAAATTTCTATAGTAAATTATCTGATTCGGCTATTTGGATGATTCATTTATTTCAAAAGTTATTTTTAACAAAATATTAGTAAATGAAATGTGCAATGTGTATGATGTGGCACAATACTTGTATGCTTTTTTTAATTTTAGACTTAGAGCATATGTTTGTCCACAAAGCGGAGGACAATTGCCCTACAAGAATGTGTATTAATGAGAAACATCGTTCGGTTATCTCCTTGTATCAAGAAAATCATATATAGAATAATTGAAGTTTTGTTTTTGATACAAGAAATATTGGCGAACAATAATGGACGAGCCCATTGTGGGCAAGTCCATTATTGGAGCCAGTATTTCGTGTATGCAAAACGAAACTTCCATTATTCTTTTTATCGGTAATTAACTAAATCATTTAATAGAACAAACTTTGAAAATGAATGTTAATTTTCAACAACTCGTAAAATAGACTAGATTGATTAGAGTCACTATGGATCTATATTTCTTTGTTTCATTGATTCTGATTGACACAGAAGGCGTGGCCTGAGATACTTTTTGCCAATATTTTTTCGTATTCGGGCAGTAGCAAATACTGAAAAATATTTGCTTCGTGAGATCAAAGGAAACGCATATAAATTACCGATAAATATGGCTAAATTAAAGATAATTTTAATTGGCAAATCAATAGCCTCTTTTGAAATAAAAATTCTAAATTATCTAAAGATACAATAGAATTCTATATATAACTTAAAAAAAAAACATGAAAAAATCTTTTCTCATTTTTGCCTAGAAAAAACCCATAATTTTTTTGTTGCTCATTATTTCCATTGAATTGTACAAAAACAACATTGAAAGCATAAAGATGAATGGAAATCATCAGTATAATTTTTTGCTGGTACCAATTAAGACAGTGACTCTGAATTCCTGTCCGATATTAAGACGTATAATATTTTAAGGGGCATTATTCAGATATTTATACATTGCCAACGGCAAGCACTCTTTGACCAATCTTTCTAACGTCCTATAATAGGAAACTAACAATATTAAAAAAAAAACTTTTAAAATTGCGGAATGTCTTTCTTATGTCAAGTTCTGTCGTTGGCTGATTTAAGCTCTCAAGTAACATCATTTGGGTTATTTGTTCTCTCCTTCCTTTTATATCTGGAGTTCTATGGAGTTTTGATTTTAACTACTCTGAAACGACAAGAAAGTAGTCGAAAAGGCCATCTAAAAATGTCTAAAACTAAGGAGTGTTTCCCTCATATCTGCTCTTTCCCCGATTTTTGCTTTCAATCTAGATCCTTTGGGATATTTGTTTTTTATCAAAATTGAAAAAAGGTACAAGGAAATACCTTCAATGGTTACAAAACACAGTCGCATTCCACAATAAACCAAGAAACGACAAAAAAAGGAAAAACAATAAACGTAAGCAATGTAGGAACTCGGGACAATCAGACTTGGTACTGGCACTAGAAAGGCAACCGGTAGGATTAAATTAGGTAATGGGTGCAAAAACCTACCCTTTCCCTATCCCATTTCCCCACATTATAGTTAACTTACGAATAAGACCAATTACAGGTACACTATAGCTACTCACCTCATAACCACAATCTTGGGAAGAAAAGAGACAAAGCGTAATTTTGAATAATGGATCTAGGAGCTCTCGCCGCTTAACTGCAAGCTTGCTGATAAAACACTGTCGAACCACAGAAGAAATATCAAATTTAATACTTCTGGTAGGGTTTGGTAAAAAATCATTTATTATTTCAGTAGACAGTAATCAGTCTCAATACTTCCTCTGATATATGGATTTCAAAGTGTTTGATTTTATTTTAACTGAATAGTGAACATAAAAGTTGTTGAAATGGCCGTATGCAGAAAGAAAATGTACAGTGATATCGATTTAAAAGTATTTATTACTAATTTGTCAATGCCACTGTTGGTGAACTCATAAACGCTGTAGTCCAATTATTCTGTGCTGGCCCGAAAGCAAAATTTATTTGGAAACTAAAAATAGCTAAGATGAAAAATTTGTTAAAACTAAGGCGTATTTCCCTCATCCAAAGATCTGTCCTAATCTGATTTTGGCTTTAAATTTAGATTTGCTACTATCGATTTTTTTTTATGATCATTTCCAAATGTCTTGATTTAATCTACATGTACACTGAAAAGACATAAGCCGTCAAAATGGCCATATGTGGAAAGTTAACTTACAGTAACACCAGTATTAAGTTAGTTATTTTCAGTATACCTTCGGTAATAAAATCACCTTTTCTGCTGTAGGGCTGATATAAAGACTTTGGGAAAATAAAGGGTTAAATATGATAAAGACCATTTAATAATCTATATATATCCAAGTATCAAAGTAGTCGTTATCTCAAAATCACGCATATTTTTAATCGTATACTCATTTATTATAAAATAAAGATCACTTAAGGAACCTCGCCACTGTTCTTGAAAATGATGTGTTGGTAAGGTGAGCTGCAAAGGTAGAATACATGTATATGTTTCCGAATGCCAACAATGATGAAAATATTTTTTTTAACCTGTTAGCATCGGAAATCCAGCAAGGTCTACGGCTGGATTTTGAACACCTGGCTTTGAATACATTTAAGAAGTTTTGTAATAGATATGTACATCATGAACATGTTATATCTAAATATGGCGTTATTCGTAAACAGCTTATTACAATGGGCATTTCTAGTCCTCAATTTTACGGAAATGTTGTTAAAAATGCAAGAAATTGATTAAAAATCCAGAACTTACATTCTTTACGTAATAGGGGATATCGGCAAGATATTCTGCTTGCATCCGTTNTCTCACTGATACTGCCGATGTCTACTGAAATTTAAGATGATTCTTGACCAAACCCTTCGGGAAGTTTTGAGTTTGATTTTTCTTCCGTAGTGCGACATTGTTCTACCAGCAGACTAGGCTCCTTGAGCTAGCCGGCAGATTAGCGGCGAGCACCCCTTGACCCATTTTTCAAAATTACGTATTGTTTTTCCCTTCTTTCACGATTGTGGTCATGGAGTAAGTTGTCTACGTGTATTGGGTTTTATTCGTGTGTTTTAAGAGCCATTCTCTGTAAGCATAAAAACACTTGGAAATGTGGGGTCTCAGATTTTGATGAAATTTTGTATATAAAGGTCATATGTAATCCTTACAACAAAATTAGTTTTTTTTTTCATTTTGAGCAGTGGTTGCTATGGCAACCGGTCATGACAAAATATGGCGTCAAAAGTGCTCTCAAAATGGCCAAAACGAGCGAAATCTAATTAAGCTGTAAAAGAAAATATGAATCAACTGGAGTTTTATTACTATACCAGTGATTAAGTAATGGGTCAATGTAACATTTAAAACAAAAAGCAATGAAATGACCTAAGTCTAAATTCGGTTACCATGGAAACAAAAATCACTTAAAATGACAATTTCTAGAAAATGGGAAAATTGACAAATTTACCCATTTTTAAGTGCTAGTTATGAAAAATTGCAGGCACAGAAACTCATTAAACTTACTGAACTTGCAGTTCAGTATATTATTTTTGAAATATCAAAAAATAAAAGATGTCCTTTTCCGTTTATTTAAAATAAACAATTTTGAAATTTGGTGGAATAGGGATTTTCCCATTTTCGTCCAAACAAAATCCCAAATAACTATTTTGACTCGTTCTTCAGTCCCTCTTCAGCAAGATTGTATTGACATTTGGTTAATTGGTCTATTTTAAAATTGAAATACTTTGTAAAGCTAAGCATATGCTATATGACCTTGACATATCACCCCAAGGTCACGAAACCCAAATTTTCACGGTCATATTTTTGTCCAAAAAAACTATCGAAATTTGTATTTCGACTTTCAGCCACTTTTCGATGGATTGTAATGATATTGGGTATTTGTTTATTTCAATATGAATATGCTTCGTATATCTTAATATATTATATATGACTTTGACATACCATCCCAAGGTCATGAAACTCGAATATTCAAGGTTTTGGCCACAAATGTTCTCATTTCATAAGATTTTTTCAGGAATTATATGAGATATGCCAGGTATTACCTTCTTATGACATTTTTTAACAACCAACTACCATACAGATGTATGACCTTGAACTCTAAAGGTTAAAAGAATAATAATAATCATCATCATCATCAAGGTCATTATTTATCTATAAGATCAAATATTGCTTGCTAGCAGATGCATATTTCATGGTTTGTTCACATTTGGCACATGTATTCACTTTACATAGACTCTGGTGTTTACTAGTATTAAGAATACCACACAGTGGTATTTTTTCTGACCAGCATTAATTTTGTTATTTATAAACTTATGGAAAGAACAAAAACAAAAATGCATGCTTCAAAAGATGTCATTGGTTCAACGCAAATCCAACCGTGACCTTAACAGAAATTTTAACCTTAGTCCTTCAAACTGAAAATATACTGGTCATTGGCTTGTCCTTGTCTTCTTATAAAATTTCAGTTTCTTGATGTTTGGCTTATTGGATGTGGTTTGTTTCCATTGATTTATTCACTTTTTTACCTTTTCG
>MJUU01015736.1:46950-73536 GCA_002080025.1 Modiolus philippinarum | reverse complement strand
CTTTCTCTTAATAATCCTAAATTTAAGGATCATTTACATCAGATCTATCCAAATGAGCTTGAAATTAAAGAAACAACTGAAACACCTACTTCAGCTTCGTACCTGGATCTTTTATTGTATATTGACGAAGATGGACGTTTGAAATCTAAGTTATATGACAAGCGTGATGATTTTAATTTCCCCATTGTGAACTGTCCCTTTCTTAGCAGCAATATACCTACATCTCCAGCCTATGGAGTTTACATTTCACAGCTGATTCGTTACTGTCGAGCTTGTAGTTTGTACAGTGATTTTTTTAACAGAGCAAAAATAAGCTGCTTAGTCAGGGATTTGTTCAACCTTTGTTAATTTCATCCCTCAAGAAATTCTATGGCCGTCACCATAGCATCATTAAAAGATATGACGTGTCAGTATCCCAAATGAAAGTGGACATTTTCAGCTAGATTCACGTCTTCCCGGATTTGACTACCGACTTTGACATTTTCCCGGATTGAATCACTCATAGTGTGACGGGTGCTGTTAACAGAGCAGGACATGCTTACCCTTCCGGAGCACCTGATGTCACTCTCAGTTTCACTGGAGTTCACACTGTGAGTGCGTTTGTTCTGAATGTTGTGATTTCTGGTTCTGTGCTCTGTGTCTGTCTAACGTCATTGTTTTTGTGTCTAACGTCATTGTTTTCTGTGTTCTCGTTTTTGCCCCGTCTTTGGACATCGATTTTTGTGGATTTCGCCCCTTTGTTCCTTCGGTATTCTGCTGCCGTTGTTTTTTCCTAAGAGTCCAAGATTAAACTATGTTCCGCACTGGCAGTCATATATTTCATCGGATTCAATTAAAATGGGCAGTTTTTGTACAAAAACTTCCATACATCCTTCCTTTAAAGATTGGGTGGTTTCACATTAGATAAGCAAAATACGAATTACCTATAGGGTCCAATGTTTAACTAAGTTTTTCGATTACCGCCAATTGTTTTGTCAAATTCAGCTGAAATGGGCAATCTTTGTCGAGAACCTTCTGTATATAATTCCAAGGTTGTTTACTTTTGCTTGATGTTTTCAGATCAGATAATGTAAATAACAAAATACCGAAGTTACTGCGAATGTGGTTTTTGCATATGCGCATTTCGACAACTTATGTATCTTCAGTGCAGATTAAATCCAAACATTTGGAAATCCATTACCGAAATATGTGTAAAACCTGAAAGAGAACAAATTACCAATAGGATCTAAATATAAGAGCCAAAATCAGCTAAGGACAGAGCTATGCTGGAGGGAGATACTGCTTAGTTGAGGATTTTTCAAAAGGATCCTATGTTAAACAATGTTCTGTACTGGTGGCCATGTTTGTTTTGTGTAGATGATCATATTTTTGTCAGCTTCAACCGCAATGGGTAATTTTTTTAATTTCTTCAGTAGTTTCAGAGGAGATGATAAAAATATGATTTTCCCATAGGTCTAATGCTAAACTTTGTTCAATTTTGGGGTCAACTGTTTTGTTGGGTCCACACCAAATGATCATTTTTTATAAAGAACTTTCCATTCATTATTCCTGTAAAGTTTGGTTGAATTTCCTTTACTTTTTATCAAGATATGATTTTCCCATAGGGTCCAATGTTAAACTTTGTTCCATGCTTTCAGCCACGTTTTTGTCAAATCTGACCAAAATGAGAAACCTTTGTAAAGAGCCTTCCATAAATAATTCAAAACAGTTCAGTTAAATTCACAAGAATAGTTTTTGAACAAATGCTATAAATGATGATTTTCATTATGTAGTCAAACTATGTTCCATGTTAGCAGCCATGTTTTCTTCTCCGATAGAAATGAAATGGGCAGTTGTTGTGAAGGATCTCCGAAACGTAATCCTGTAAAGTTTGGTAATATTTGGTTCAGTGGTTTAAAAGGAAATCATCAAAATATGATTTTCCAAATGTTAACCTATGTTCTGCACTGGCGGCCATGTTTTTTATCAGATCTGACCGAAATGATCAATCGTTGTAAAGAACCATTCATGCATCATTCTGTAAGCATTGGAGTTATATAAAGAAGGTTCTTCAAAAAAATTGCTCATTTGAGCCGAATCTGAGAAAATAGTTGGCTGTAATGTATGGAAGGTTCTTTACAAAAATTGCTTTTTCGATTATATCTGACAAAAATAGTAATGATGCATTACATGATATCACGCCACGCTTCTCTAAATTTCAAATTTGCAAGGGGCATAACTGTCGAAGTGGCATTGGACCTCTGAAGCCAAAATCAAACTTGACCTGTGATATGTGATAAGTTATTTGACAGCATGTTATTTCATTCACAAATTATCACTCGGACAAAATTAACAAAATTTTAAAGTTTCAAGGGGGCATATATCCAACACCCCTTGGACCTCTGAACTCAAAATACAATTTGACCTGTGTCTTGTAGCAAACAACTAACATACCAAGTTTGAAGACTTTATATTGTTTTGTTTATAAGATGAAGTTACCAGTCGAAAACCCAACAATTCACAAAATTTCTAGGTTCAATGGTGCATAACTCCAGTGCCACTTGAACCTATGAACCAAAAATCGAACTTGGCCTGGTGGGGTATAAAAAAACAATGGCTGTCAGTGAGGAGCATTGCTTACCATTAGGCCCTATGGTGAAAAATATCATTTTTGTTCATCAGCATAGGCATAGCTTTGAAGCATTTTGCCAGGGAAGCGATTCAGGCTCAGTCTCTGAGCTTTTAGTTAATTTATTCAGATCAACCGTTTGAAATTTACAAAGTACATCTACTTTGATAGTTGTATTCAAGAGTTCTGCAATTCAAAAAGTAAATAATAAATAGGGAGATATGCCAGATTTGGCTTATGTTTCATAATCTTTTGATGAAATTGAAATTAAAAAAAAGATTAATGGCAAGCAACAATACCAACTATCAGGAAACAATTCTGTGCATTGCATATGTTCTCGAAAAGGTGCGTATTGCATAACATCAGATATTTCAACAGAGTAACTTTTACATTGCCCTTTATGTATCTACTAAGTTCCATATTTGAGCAACTACAAGTTGTAGGTAAATGATAGTTGGCCATTGAATGTATCTTTGTTACTTGTCAACATCTGTGCTAAAAAGACAGTTGGTTGGCCTACATTTTCCAAATTAATGACTTTCATTAATTTTCAAATTTGGTCACATCTCACCATCTACAATGGTTGGTGGAAGATATTTGTAGGTGAATGCATAGTATGCATGGTACTCATTATCTGTACCAATATTAGGTTCCCTGACCCAAATTTTTCACATGAATGAAATGAATCACATATTCAGTTGTTTTTGTTTGAATCAATAATTCAGCAACTGAAGATAATAGAGGAATGATGTTTGTTCAGTAGATAAATATTGTGCAGTAGCCAATATAATACCAGAATTGGATAACCTTAACATATATTTTCAGTAGGGAGGGCCAAGGTTAAAAATTCTGTTAAGGTCAGGATTGGATTTGCGTTGAACCAATGGCATCTTTTGAAGCATGCATTTTTGTTTTTTTTTCTTTCCATACGTTTATAAATAACAAATGCTGGTCAGAAAAATACCACTGTGTAGTATTCTTAATATATACCGGAGTCTATGTAAAGTAAATACATGTGCCAAATGTAAACAAACCATGAAACATGCATCTGGTAGCAACAATATTTGATCTCATAGATAAAAATGACCTTGGTGATTATCTTTTGACCTTTAGAGTTCAAGGTCAAACATCTGTTTGGTTGTTGGTTGTTAACTTAATGTCATAAGAAGATTATACCTGGCATATCTCATATCATTCCTGAGACAATCTTATGAAATGAGAATATGTGTGGCCAAAACCTTGAATATTCGAGTTTCATGACATTGGGATGGTATGTCAAGGTCATATATAATATATTAAGATATACAAAGCATATTCATATTGAAATAAACAATTACCCAATATCATTACAATCCATCATAAAGTTGCTGAAATACAAGTCGAAATACAAATTTCGATTGTTTTTTTTTTGACAAAAATATGACCTTGAAAATTTGAGTTTCGTGACCTTGGGCTAATATGTCAAGGTCATATAGCATATGCTTAGCTTAACAAAGCATTGCCATTTTAAAATAGACCAATAAACCTAATATCAATACAATCTGTTGAAGAGGGACTGAAGAACGAGTAAAAATAGTTATTTGGGATTTTTTGGACGAAAATAGGAAAATCACTATTCCAGCAAATTTCAAAATTGTTTATTTTAAGGGGGTAGACCTTGGGTAGGAGGAGATAACTCTGTTTTTCACTTTTTTATTACTTACCCAAACAAATAGAATCATTGCAATAGGTATGATCAAAATTTTAGAATTGTAAAAATTTTTCCACACAGCAAATAAATATTCACTTTGTCATGAAAACAAATACCCAACATCCAGTTATTTATAATTAGTCCATTTTATCCTACATTTTTGCAATACTGTCCAAAGATAATGAAAATCTGTAAAAGTCAGATTTCTTCCAAGGGAGGTAATTTATAGTACAGATTCAGCAATTTTATTGATTTTTACCCACTTTATTCTAAATTAAGAAAAAATAGGATGGTAGAATTTCCTTAAATTTTAATATATCTTTCATATACCAGTTGTCTTTCTATTCTCAGTTTTTGGTGAAATTTAAACGACAGAATTTTTTACCAGAGGTGTTTGAAAGTGATCAAAATAGAGTAAAAATTTCAGCCTATATTGTTCAGAACACCCACTTATTTCTGTTCAAAGTTGTTAAATTAATATCATTATTCATGATTACTTTCACACATGTCTAAACCACAGAATTTTGCATTTGAAATCATTCTAAATCAAATACAAATTTAATTAGAGCAAATTTTATACACCACAATCAAGTCCTGAACGGACCAAATAACATGAGGAAACAAGGTATCTTTGATGACCACTTGACATAAAACGGGACGGTAGAAATTGTTGAAAATTGCTTAAAGTGGACATGAACATGTGTAGTTTTAATACTGAAAATATCAAGAAAATTAAACGATTGGAAAATTTTAGGCCTACCCAGGTCTACCCCCTTAAATAAACGGAAAAAGACATCTTTCATTTTTTGACAATTTAAAGATAATATACTGAACTGCAATTTCAGTTAGTTTAATGAGTTTCTGTGCCTGCAATTTTTCATAATTAGCACTTCAAAATGGGAAAATTTGGCAATTTTTCCATTTTCTTGAAATTGTCATTTTTAGTGATTTTTGTTGCCATGGTAACCAAATGTAGACTTAGGTCATTTCATTGCTTTTTGTTTTAAATGTTACATTGACCCATTACCGAATCACTGAAATAGTAATAAAACTCCAGTTGAATCATATTTTCTTTTACAGCTTATTCAGATTTCACACGTTTTGGCCATTTTAGTGGCATTTTAGACGCAGTATTTGATTGATTGATTAGTTAGAGTTTAACGTCCAATGAGCAATATTTCAGCTATATCAGGACGAGAACAAGTTAATCAATTCAAAAAATTGAAAGTATCAGAAGAAAGAAATAAAGGTGGAAGGGACAAGCGGGGTAACGACTTTTGACTGCCACTGAAAATTGGAGAAATGGGTAGGGGCAGGAAATTTAGCCTTCCATACGACACCCAGTGCGTCTGCTCTCTTTAGAGAAATATAGAAGGGGTCTTTATACTGCTTGGAGCGTGGCGTTTCTCCAAACAGTTTGGCTACAATGGTTCGCGGTCAGGCTTTCCGTATTATGACCTGACTACCCCGCATAGACAGGGCATTCCCCTATCCACCACCTGGGGACGCGCCCGGCAGCTCTATGACCGGTTACTATAGCAACCGCTGCTCAAAATGAAAAAACAAACCTTACTTTGTTGTCAGGATTACAAATGATCTTTAGATACAAAATTTCATCAAAATCGGAGACCCCACCTTTCCACCCATATGCCAGATTCTTTGATGCTTACAGAGAATGGCTCTTAATACTATAGGGAACGGGACAGATAAAGTGGAGGTTTGGGTATCCATAAAGCGGTTTAACCCTACCGCTGCCTTTTGCTAGTGCCGGTACCAAGTCCGGCTGTCCCGAGTTCCTATCACTGTCTACGTTTGTCTTTTGTCTTATACATGTTTTTCTGGTGTAGTTCCCTTGCAAATTGTTGCATGTAATTGTAATTTTCAGCCATTGTAGGTGTTTCCTGTTACCATTTTTTAACATTTATTGTCGTCCATGGCAACACCACTTTGACTATGTCTAGCGCCCTTGACCACTCTGCCACCAAGATAACCTAGATATCCACACGAATACATCTGTTTATAAACTGCACTTGATAAAATGATGATTGTAAAATTTAGCAATGAGATCACAATTCAAAAGACGCATATCGTTTTGATTTATTTTTTCATAGTCTTTCGTATTCTTGTGAGGGATGACTTTCTAGTATTTTTTTTCTTCTGGTTTTGGGTTTTTTTTTAGATTTCATCATTATCATTTTTGTGGACTGATTATTTGTATTTTTCTTCGATAACTTATGCTGTATCATCTTTTTGTACATTTTTAGAAAACGATCTAAATAGAAAATATGAGTATCAAACTAATTAAAGAGCAAAGCTTAATCATGAATTTGGAATAACTCATAGAGTTACTTAATATGGTTTAAAATAATTTCAATTCTTAGGTTACATGTGGCATCAGAAGTCGTTTCAATAGGGACTCAACACCAAGTCCATACCTCCACAGTGAAGTATTTATGGCAGGCTTGTTTGTATGTTTGTATGAAAACTTATTATAAAATATTGTGTGATTTTAAAAAAAAACAAGATTCCGTAATAATCTATGATATAGCAGATAAAAAATACTTAAGAATAGGTAAAATAAAGAGCAGTAAGGTTTAGGTTGTACCAAATGTATATCATTAAATGTATGGTCATTAAGCAGAGACGGTACTTTGCATTCTCTATTATTACAACACCCAGCCATAGATCACACTACCACAATTAAAAAAATATGACAACATAGACATTTTACAAAAGATGCAGTAGATAGAACGAGATGCAAAACTCAAATAGCGCTTCCGTAAAAACCGGAAAGAATTTTTACTACTCATCGTTGTAACCGAGATTCCAATATAAATGTCAATGATATATTGATAGAAATAAATTTAACAGCATTCCATAAAACAAACCATTCAGAAGAAATTTGAAGGAACAGGTTACAAAAACACTTTAAAAGCGACAGTCCAGGTACTATGTCGAAAACGTACCAACAAGTTGTTTTCTTAATCAAAATTCAAAAATTTTCTTAGTCAATCAACATGTCTGGATTTGGATATAGAAGCAAAGCAAAGTTCAAAACATCCAAATAACATCCTAACAAGCATTTACATTCACTTGTTTGAATACCATCAGCCTGATAAAAGATAATAGATCCCTTAAAACACAAGAACTTACCAAACCAATAAAGATGAAAAAGAAAGGAAATGGGGTAAATGTCAAGGAGACAACATCCCATATCCAGGTAAAGAGAACGTTATATGTATAATAAAGCATCAAGATGGATCTACGATAAGCTAGCCAATCAAATCTAAACTAAGGCTCCTATAAATTAAACATCTCTTGAAATTAAAGCAGTATGAGTTGTTTTTCTTCAAATTTTTTGCAAGCTCTAAAAAACGCATTATTTCGTATCCATTTGTCCAGAAAATGGTATCAGATACCCATTATTGCATAAAAACGCCAAAAATTCTTCGTAATTTCGATTATTTGACTTATTTTGAATGCAATTTTGAACAATCATGTAAGGTGATTAATGTTCGACACTGAAACCGGAACTGACCGGCATACTATATAAGGTCAACATAAACAAATGTACTACCAATCGACAAACTTCGACTGTGTGATACAAATGTATGTGTCTACACTTGACATTTGTGATGCACTTACCGGTTAGCACACAATTCTTTGGACTATTTTGCTCCGAAAGCGTAGTTTAAAAACAAATCCGGGGAAAATACGTAAAAAAAATTACGCCTGATTACAACTATTTTTTATTTTCCGTGTACGTCGTTGGTTAACCATTTACTATGTACCCGACCTAAGGGAACCAGTCTATAATGAAAACTTACGTCATATAAAGAGGTTAAAGCCGAAGTCGTGACAAGTGCAATCTACACGTGAAGTTAAATTTTTAATCCATCATTGAGGTTTCAAACAATTAAATCCCTCCCTTGTATAATAATAAAATTAGGACATCCTTGTAAGAATAATATGGGTTGCATTTTAATATTTTAGAATTTATCGGACCATGACATGTTGTCAGTATAAATAATTCCGTTACGCATGTATCGGGTACATTTGAACTGAGGTTACAAGCAAACGATTCATCCCGAGATCAAATTATTTGCTGACATAATTTCATGTTACATTTTCTTTAGTTTTCAAGCTTTTTTATGTTTCCACAAGGTCTTGGAGTTAAAACTGCTTAATTTCTGCATATTATAACTTGAAATGATGAATTCTTCTGAAGCCAAACAGCTCATATTGTTTTGAGGTAGAACGACAACAATTCATGGTACATTCTATTGGCGCACATTGGCATATTGTGAAACTCGGCTTGTATGCGGATTTGACTTGATTTTATGCCTTAATCTATTTGCTCAGCTTTTTCATTGTGACGTCATAATAAAATGATTAAATTATACCATCCATTCCCCCTTTTTTCTTAAATATGGTCTACTTCTTAAACTGCATAAAGTTTTTCTGTTAATGAAAAAACGGCAGTAGAATACCAAGGGAACAAAGGAGGGAAATCCACAAAAATCGAAGTCCAAAGACAGGGCCAAAACGAGACCACAGAAAACAATGGTGCCAGACACAAAAGAATGACGTTAGACAGACACAAAGCACAGAAATAGAAATCACAACATTCAAAACAAAGGCACTCCCAGTGTGAACTCCAGTGAAGCTGAGAGTGACATCAGATCCTCCGGAAGGGTAAGCATGTCCTGCGGTGACATATAAATTATTTCAGCTCAACAGATAGCTGAAGTGTATATCTCTTAAGTATAAAAAATAAAATATATCATATCTATTTCATATGAAAGCTTAACCATTAGCATGTTCCTAGAGTTCACTATATATTCTTTTTTTGAACACAAACACAAATATTATAGATCTGATAAAGCAGTAAATAAAAGGCAAGTAAATGATATATCAAAATTCTTTTGGATTTTTAGCCTGCTAAATATGAATATAAAGTTATTGAAGGTGAATTCGTCAACATTCAGTTTACATCAACAGTCCCAGTCGGATGTGTATCGTCAAAGAAAGACATAAGATCTCAATGTCATCAGAACTTTTATTTATTTCAACCAGAACATAAAGACAAGACAGTGTCATGTTCAAATAATATAGCAAACAGGGACATTGTATTTAATGCACTTTTTTGTGGCATACGCATTGGAAGTCTTGATTGGGAAGATACGAAGACACTGAAGGTCTATGGTTATAGTGATGGCCTTTACAATAGTCATGCTAGACCTACGTCTATTCGTATTTCAACATCTGCGTTGTCACTGTTCAATGATGTTTGGAAAGATGTAAAAATCCCGGATATCAAGGTATATTAACACAAAAGAAGTTGTAAATTAGATATTTATTCGAAACAACGGCAGTAGAATACCGAAGGAACAAAGGAGCAGCATTTACAAAAATATGGCAAAAACGAGAAAACAGAAACAGACGTGAGACAGCTACAAAGCACAGGAAAAAAGAACACGTCATTCAAAACCAAGGAACTGATAGTGTAAGCTCCCATGAAACTGAGGGTGACATCAGGTGCTCTGGAAGGGTAAGCATGTCTGCTCTGTTAACAGCACCCGTCACACTGTAAGTGAGGCATCGATGAAAAAGTCTAAATCGGTTTAGTCAACTCCGGAAAGACGTGATCTAGCTGCATATGTCGGCTTTCATTTGGGACACTTACACGTCATTTCTTTCAAAGATGTTATGGTGACGGCCATATAATTTCTTTAGGGATGAAATTAACATAAGCTGAACTAATCCCCGACTAAGCAGCTTTTGGGACAGTGTTATTGCTCTGTTCAAATAATCACTGTACAAACTACATGCTCGACAGAATCCAATCAACTGTGAAATATACTCTCCATAGGCTGGAGAGTATGTATATTTCTGCAAAGAAAGGGAAAGTTCACAATTGGGAAGTTAATTCATCACGCTTGACATATTTCTTAGATTTCTAACGTCCATCTTCGTCAATATGCAAAAAAAAAGATGTAGGTTTGAAGCTGAAGTAGGTGTATCAGTTTATTTCTTTAATTTCAAGCTCATTGGTATAGATCTGATGTTAATATTCCTTAAATTTTGGATTATTTAGAGAAAGTACATCGTCTGTGTAGCGGAAGCTGAAATTAAAGGACTGGGCTAAATGTTTTTGTTGTCTTTGTGTAAGCCCTGGTAAAAACTTGGTCTCATACGAGTAAAGGAAAAGGTCAGATAGGAGTGGCGCACAGTTAGTTCCAATAGAAATCCCTATTGTCTGTTGGAAAACGCGACCTCCGAATTGGACAAAAATATTGTCGATCAAAAATTCTACATTTTGATTACGTCAGTCTCAGTGTACTTCTTACATTGTATCTTTATCAGTGTGGTTCTTAACAAAATATGTTTTTACTTTCCCTACTACTAAAAAGGTGTATCTGCGTTCTCTATTTTTTTTGTGTGCAGAAACATTGATGTATTACATCTTCAATTACTGTTTTCAGTTTATTGTGTGACAGGGTTGTATAAAGAAAAGAAAAATCAAAATTTTGAATGCTATGGCAATGACTAAGTCTCGTTGAGGATAACTGTTCAAGGTGATCTTTCAATTTTTTAAGAATCCAAATTTGATTAACATCGCTCGTAGATTAAGTTCTATAACAGTAGTTTTGCAGGCCATCTTTGATTGCGGTCAACAAAGTGGTGTGGAGATGTAAAAGAGGTTGAGAGGTGCATCTGGACGATCCGCAATAAATATCTGTTTGTTTGTATGGATTCTTATGAAGTTTTGGTACCCAGCATATGAAAGGAGGTTGATTGTTTTCATCATCGGCTCTGACGCCAAAGGATGCTAAAACTGAAGTGAATTTTAACAATCTCGTCCCTCGATAAGTCGATGCATAAATATCAGGAGACAATAATTATGCTGTCGACACACGCAGTCAAACTCGTTTCTTTTCGATTCTCTTTGGCTGAAATATTAGCAAGCATACCATAAATTCATCAACAACTTCATCATGTATCAAGTATTTTTTAGTTTATGTAAAACTTTTTTATTATACTCTCAAATTGAGTTTCAGAAATAAATTAAAATTCGGGGTTCATTCTTAGACATTCTAGTCATTATACATTTGCTCATGCCAGTTTCTTTAATAATTGTGAATCGCTGAAAATATATTCCACAGAAATGACTAAAAAATTAATATAAGTGGTTGGTATGAGAGGCTGGTCTTGGATATTGTCTTGTAGTGCTCTACTTAATATTTTAAATTTGCATAATTATTATTATTTGAAAACAAATGTAGAAAAATTGGAAAGAGCAAAATAACATTTAGTTTCTTATTAAGTAGTTGTCTATTAAGAATATTTCTTACAAACAAGTGAATGCTATTGATCGAATATGAAAATGTAACACTGCATCTCAAAAAAACAGAAACAAAAGAAAACAAAACAAACACACAGATAAAAAAAATATATTTGCAAGGAAAACTCATAGCCCAAATTCCCAAACAAAGAAAATTACTTTTTAACTATATAAAACCGGTGTAATCCTCTGAACAGAAATTATACATTTTAGGTAACTGTGTTCGACAAAGATTTTGTTCTCACAAATCGAATATGCCAGTCCTACAACGATCCACATATATCATCTTTCGATGGGAAACTATATCATTATATGGAAGTCGGTGAATTTGTATTGTATAGGAATGACAGAGGTCCTTACTGGGTAAGAACCAACTTTTTTAGCTTCCCTTTGTTACAGCTATTTTATTTTGAAGGGTCTCTTTCTATGGTAGCTATATTAAACATGGAGATAAAATGTTTGTATATGATGCAAAAACTTGCATGATCATAATTTTTTTACCGCTTATCAAAACAATGTCATACCAAAATAGCAATGAATTCTATCGAAAACTTTATCTGGTTAATTCATTCAAAAGCTTAGATTGTAAGCTGCAATAATTGTTTACAAAAATCAATTTGATCACAAATATAAAGATATCAAAGAAAATGCTTAGTTCTTTATCAAACACCATATATGATTTAACACATTTCTTCGTGATACATGTACTTTTATTTTCATACCAAAGATGTAATATTTGTATAACAAATTACAATTTCATTTAATGTTGCTTCAGCAAAGTTTAAAGGAAAGTGATATTCCTCTTTTGCAGGTCCATGTTTTACTTACAAACTGTGGTTTTGGATGGGAAGGTTCATCCTGTCATTGTGGAATAGCTGTTAGAAGCAAAAACTCTTTATTCGTTTTACGGACATGTCAAACAATTTCGAGAATCCATGGAGTAAGTCTACCACGACCAACAGTTTATTTTGTTACATGCGATGTTACTGACTTGGACATAGATTATCAAAGAAATATGTATAAGGTTTGTAATTTACTTTTGCTTGCATGGAAATGGGATTATATTTAGGTGAAATAATTGTTACCCCATTAAAATCGTATTACTGATATTGTGTAAAGAATGAATCATTCCATATTAAATCAAACCAAAATTGATTTATATCAAAATTAAGTCAATATTGCCGAATACAGAAACAAAATTAACAACGACTTCAGTATTTATTATTTGAGAAGATATTTATCATTGCAGATAACCCTACCTATTGGCACGGAAATACGAATCTCAATTTCAAGTTCAACAAGATTTATTTCTAGCATTTCAGTGAAGCCATCAATTTCTGACATCGATACAGCTAAAGGTCTTTGTGGATATCCAAGCACTTCAAAAGATCCGTCTGATGATTTCATGCATCGGTATGAGGGACTGGTTGATGACGATCAAGCATTTGCAGATTCTTGGAGGTAATTGAATGTTTCTTTATTTAGTGTTGATACTTGGAATGCCATTGAATAAACACGATTCATTTGTTACACGTGAGCAACGTTAAGTACTTTAATTGGAGCTTAGACTACGAAATTAATGATTTGTTTTTATTCGAGAACTTGTTTCGTTTCAATAGTGACAAACTGCAGTGTTATGTGTTATTTGTTCCTTCATTACATTTGTTCCAAAGAATATAATAGAATATGTGTTCGTAATAAACAAATATAATAGTAATTGTTCCCAACGGAATAAAAGTTAAATATAATTTGATTATAAAATAAAAGAATAATGCCAAAGTCTATTATATATGTTCCCAAGGAACTTGTTTATGCGGAGCAAGTATAGATTGAAAGCGCCATTATAATTTGCAAGAATATATTCGAGTAATTAAAAGTTGAAATTGTAGAGAATGGGTGAATGCCAATACCGTTGGATTGTAACTTTTCATGTCAAACGTCAGTCTAGCGGTCAATTACTTCGTAAATGACCAGAAAAACCTATAATACTTCAGAAATGTTATAAAAATGAGATTTATTTCCATTTTCCCTTTTTCAAAGATCACTTCTTGGCTCATACACATTACCAGAACAACTTTATTTTGCTCTTTCGGTTGTTTACTGTCATCCGTTTAAGGTTTTGATCTGCCAAATGCTTGATTTTTATCTGAAGTGGATTTATTTAGTTTCTGAGGTGTTCGCCTCAGTTTACTCTTCAGTATTTGTTGACTGTACAAGCAAAAATGTCTTCAATATGGTAAAATAGAGTATAAATAAAATTTCAAAATTTCACACGAGTACAAAAATGTTTTGTACAGGCCGTAAATGACCTATCAGAAATATTTTTGAATTCGTTATGACAAATTCAAGTGTTCTTCATACTTATTTGCAGCAATTGTTAGAGCAATTTCTAGACAAAACGATAACGGATTTTTGAAATTGCGAGAACAGATTGATTAAACTAAAAATCACAAAATTGTTCCAAAACAACGGCAGTAGAATACCGAAGGAACAAAGCAAAAAATATCACAAATCAAAGTCCAGAGACAAGGCAAAACCAAGAACACAAGAAGACGGAAGACCAAAGATACCACATGCCCACAAAACACACGAACATTACATATACAACACAAAAAAACTAAAGCACTAACAGTGTGAACTCTAAAAAAACAGAGTGACATCAGGTGCTCTGTATACAGCACCCGTCACACTGTCAATGGGTCAATCCAGGGTAAAGTCAAAACTGGTAGTGTCAAATAAGGGAAGACGTGAATCTAGCTGAAAATGTCAGTTTTCTTTTGTGACACTGACATTTCATATATATCTATGATGCCGTGGTGACGGTCATAGAATTTCTGAAGGGACGAAAGTAACAACGGCTGAACATATCCAATGTTCCAATTGGCTCAGTAGTTTCAGAGGAGAAGATCTTTGACCGTGTATTCCGTGATATCCAATGTTAAAAATATCTTCCCAGATCGCTGCCATCATTGTTCTAGGGCGGTCCTGAAAAACAGTTTTTGCAGTGAACAATCCAAGGACTATTGTGACAAAGCATGATTTCAATTGGCCCAGAAATTTCAGAGAAGATCTAAGAAATTAAAGTGTATGCAAGACAGAAAGACGGACGACGGACGCTAAGGGATAGCACGAGCTTACCCTTGCTATAAGCTATGGAGCTAGTTAGAGACTATTATAAGAGTTCATACTATGAGTGTTTTAGTTCTTAATGTATTCTTTTTATTTCCATGCCTTTAGGCTGTCTCAAGTCCTTATTCTAACGTTTTTTTTTTTGTTGTTTTTTGTTGTTGCTTTTTTTTTTTTTTTTGCCGTTTTTGCTATGTCTTTCGACTTTTGATTTTTGTCATCATCCCTTTCCTTGTACATTTCGTATTCTGCTGTCGTTGATTCATCTCGATCATGATTCAGGTAAGAGGTATTTGAGAGAAAGACGTGAACTAGAAAGATGGTATCCAGACAATCTGATTAAATTCTTGATTTCTCATAAAAACAGAGTGACATCAGGTGCTCCGGAAGGGTAAGCATGTCCTGCTCTGTATACAGCACCCGTCACACTGTCAGTGGGTCAATCCAGGGTAAAGTCAAAACCGGTAGTGTCAAATAAGGGAAGACGTGAATCTAGCTGAAAATGTCAGTTTTCATATATGACACTGAAATTTCATATCTATCTATGATGCCGTTGTGACGGCCATAGAATTTCTTAAGGGACGAAAGTAACAACGGCTGAACATATCCAATGTTCCAATTGGCTCAGTAGTTTCAGAGGGTAGATCTTTGACCGTGTATTCCTTGAGACCCAATGTTAAAAATATCTTCCCAAATGGCTGCCATCATTGTTCTAGGGCGGTCCTGAAAAACAATCCAAGGACTATTGTGACAAAGCATGATTTCAATTGGCCCAGAAATTTCAGAGGAGAAGATCTAAGAATTTAAAGTATATGCCAGACAGAAAGACGCGCGACGGACGCTAAGGGATAGCACGAGCTTACCCTTGCTTAGCCTGTTGAGCTGGTTAGAGACTATTATGGGAGTTCATACTATGAGTGTTTTAGATCTTAATGTAGTCTTTCTATTTCCATGCCTTGAGGCTGTCTCAAGTCCTTGTTCTGTCCTTTTATTTTGCCGTTTTTGCTATGTCTTTCGACTTTTGATTTTTGTCATCATCTCTTTCCTTGTACCTTTCGTAGTGCTGTCGTTGTGTCATCTCGATCATGATTCAGGTAAGGGGTATTTGAGAGAAAGACGTGAACTAGGAACACGGTATCCAGGCAATCTGATTGAATTCTTGATTTAATGTTAACTTGAGATGCGATCGTTTAACACTTTAGAATTTGTTATAACGAATTAAATTCGCTATAGCAAATTCTAAAACTATCTTTTGATAAGTCCTGCATGAGCTAACTTATTTTTAAATACTGGTGAATTTTGAAAATATTATATTTATAGGGTTAACTCTTCAATGACTGAGGAACAACTATTCGTAGATGAGCCCGAATTTCTGGACAACGAGATTAATACCACAGAGTCCGTAAGTCTTAAACGATATTGCGTTTGTGAGCAAGAGGCTAATAGTGCTGACTCTCTAAACGACTTTTATACTGTTGAATGTAATTTAACAGAGAGCACAGAGATTTGTTCAAGATCGTCACACTCATCGCAAAAACGTGACAAAGCTTTTTTCACATCATGTTATTCTTCTATTCGGAAGAAGCGGTCTGCTGAATTTCAGCATTTAATTATGAGACGGAGTACTGATGATAATGAAGAAGTGTTTGAAACACAACCCCTTACATTCGATGAAAGCGTCTACAGTCAGGAAAAGGTGGTATGTAATATTATTCATCATTTATTTATACTTATTTTATGTCAGTATTATTAACGTTTTTTTAACATTATAAAACTATTTATTATTTTTTTCATAAGCAATAAACAACAACTATTCCTCACGTTGTACATGTGATGGGATATGAAATTGTTTTTTTTTCTCTGGACCATTATTTTCAATCTTTATATATACAACTTATGTGGCGGGATTCTTTTTGGAAAGACATATAATCCTATTTGATTATACGATACTTCATGGAAGCTGATCTGTACTGAGCTCAAATACACCACGTACTTCGTTAAAACCTTTCATTTAACCTAAGAGGAGGTATCACACGGCTAGCGAAAGCTGTATTTGTATAACGCCTAGATGGCCGAATTGTCTTTGGTGCTCGACGACGTGTAGGCGATGTTTCCGTAGATCTGCCAACGATTGTTCGACCCCCACAGCAGGAGCTACAAACAATTTGATGATACAAGAGTCTGAGAAAACTACCAACTAGAAAACTTAATGGATATCGGATCGTCGATTAAGGACAATGCAGCACAACCAAAATAATGATATAAGTCTAGAAGATTGTGCAACGATATCTATAAAATATATAAAAGTTGTTAAAAATAATGTGACAAAATTTTCAGTCAACTAATGACTTTCCTCGGTGTCTTAAACACGCTATAATATAATTTCGATTGTTATTAGTTGACTGAAAATTTTGTCACTTTATTTTTAACTACTTATTTTTAACTTCTTCTAGACTTATATATATATATCATAAAAATTTAACAAAGTAAACATAAAATAAACATATTAATACAATAGTATAACTAAAGGAAGGTAAACGTAATGTAAACATAAAATAAATAAATAAATAAATACACTAATTACCAACACAGAGTGTCGCACAATTATACAATTGAAAACAAATATTTTGAATATAAGAACATGTTCCGAATTTAGAAACTAAAAATGTTTTGTTCTTTTCCGTTTTGTAAAATCGTGCTCGTGTTAATAGTAGTTTGAGATTCTGAGGTTGTCGTTTGCTCTGTAAACCTGTTTCTTTTCTTATCATTTCAAAGAAAAAAAAGTTGCATAAAAATACAGTAACTAACAGTAAATTTCGTTATCCTGTACGCGTGTTTCAAGGAATAATCTCTCATCAGCAGCAGTAATATGATGTTCAAAAAGAAGCACTCATTACAAATTTCCTTAATCTAGAATCCTGAGTAAGTATTGGCAAGTTTGTCTTGGCAACGGTAATGATTTGATAGTTCCGAGGATTATGCGTAATAACGAACGGTATTTTAACGGTATTTTGTCACTTTCGTTGATTTGTTCTTTGTGCGTAGATCATGATTTGTTTTGCCATATGAATCTCGTTTTTATTAACGTTTGTAGGTACTTTTGTTGTTGTAAAAAAATGTAGTTCTTTTAGACACTCCTCCCGTAAATTTTCATTCTCAACTACAGTACAAAATTTTTTTTCGTGCCAAAGTGGGAGATATTCCTTTAAGGAATGTGCTGGATGGCATGAATAAAAAGTAATTTACTGATGAATATCCGTTTTAAGCAATATATCAGTTTTCAGGTTTATGCCATGTTTAATAACAAGAATGTCTAAAACCGGCACTTTTTGGGCATTCTTTTCTTTGGTAAATTTTGTAGCGGGATGAAGGCTGTTCAATACATCGGAAAAAAAACATTCAAGGTCTTCTTTGGATTTTGTCCAAATGATGAAGCAATCATCGAGATATATATTCCATTGATTACTGTTCAGTATTTTTTTGTTAATTCCACTACAAATCTTTTTTCAATGTCTTGGAATAACTTCTGATCTAAAACTCCAGTCAATACATTAGGTGTAATATAACTGTGAAACGGACTATGTGAGATTTTTTATTCATTGCGTCACCAACGGTGATCGCAGGTCTACATGTAAGAGTCTCTCGACTTCGTCCGTCCGTCCGTCCGTCACGCTTTGTGGTTACCAAGTTTGTGAAATCTGAAACTCAGACACCTTTAACCCAATACTTTGTAAACTTTGCACACTTGTAGTGGACACATTGAAAATGTGCACCTTCTCTTTTGGTGAGATTTGAATAAAAATTGTTGAATTTATCCATTGTTGAACTTAGTCATTTAACATTACGGTACTGTGTTTCTGTAATCTGAAACTCATACACCTTATACCTGATGCTTTAGAAATTTTACACAATTGTTTTGGACACATTGAAGATGTGCACCTTTTCTTTGGTGAGATTTGAAAAAAAATGTTGAATTAATGGTCATTTTTTCATCAAATCTTAACATTACTGTACTGAGTTTGTGTAATCCGAAACTCATACCCCTTATACCTGATGTTTTTGAAACTTTGCACAGTTGTTTTTAACACATTGAAAATGCGCAACTCAGCTTTTGGGCAGATTTGAATAAAAAATGTCGTATTTATGCATTGTTTCAATTTAGCCATTTTTTCAGCATATTTTAACATAACATTGCCTGGTTTGTGTAATCTGAAATATTCACATCTCTGACTAAATACCTCTGAAAGTTTGCAATGTTGTTGGAACACATTAATGATATGAACCTCCCTTTTAGGCCAGTTTTGATTAAGAAATGTCAAATTTATCCATTATGGAACTTGGTACTTTATGTCTTCATGTTCATCATGTTCATCATGGTACTCTTTTTTTGTCCAGAGACATTGCAGCTATTCTTGAATTTTTGCATTGCTGTCACATATGTTCTCATAAAGATTCAAAGTATGTGTTTATTTGA
This sequence comes from Modiolus philippinarum, assembly GCA_002080025.1. Classification (NCBI taxonomy): domain Eukaryota; kingdom Metazoa; phylum Mollusca; class Bivalvia; order Mytilida; family Modiolidae; genus Modiolus; species Modiolus philippinarum. Next base: position 54,293 of record MJUU01015736.1, on the reverse strand, counting down.
AACTCAGGTATGGTTTTCACCTTTGCTAAAGTGATATAGACTTTTTTCATTTTTTGTTTTGTTCAACTTTGTACAATTTGTTTCTTTTTTTTTTCTTCTTTTTTGTCTTTTATTCTTTTTCCTGTCTATTACAGTAATAGGGTTGAATTTAATATAATCTCAATTATAACTTGAATTTGAAGAATGTTTTGGTAATAAGGCAAATGAATACTTGTTTGAATTGGCAAACTATACATGCGTTCTGTTATGTGAAAAAGAACACTTTCTCAGATGAACAAGAGTGACGGTGACGCAGACATGTAATTTGTCTTGTTAGTATATAAACGTGTGTGCGTCTGAAGTATGTGAAAAATCAATATACTATATCTGTCAAATGAAAATGTTTTACATCATGTCATATATAGAAAAAGAAAGATAAAAAAGGTGCAATGTTTTAACTCTCGCCCTTTTCAATATCACAACAACGAAAAAAAAAGAAATGATGTCTATTATTCCTACCGTTTTGACCTAATATTATCAGGGATTATGAAGTCGCTTAGCAGCAACGACGTTTATTCATTTAGTAAAAGGCAATGTTCGCTTTTGAAGTTTAATTTTGGTTTAAAAATTCGTATAATTTCTTTTCTGATTTTAATCTGTGAAATCGAATTTTGCTTTTGTCAACATTTATAAGCATTTGCTTCGTCGTTTTCTACTAAAATAATATTTATTGAAAGTGCGGCATTTATTCATGGATCATATTTACACAATAGTAAATGACATTGAAGGTATTATCACAAAATTTGAACTGCACAAGTGTTGTGATATAGGCAAGGAAAATTGATATGGCCCGAGCCGAAGGCGAGGGTCAAATCAGATTTCTGGTCCATATCAAAATCCGAGGGCAGCCAAGTTTTTTGTGATAATGCCTTTAATGTCATTTACTATTGTTTTATTGCCTTGAAGAAATATTAATCTATATTATACAACAAAAATGCACTGAGCTTATGTTTATTAAACAAGAACAAGAATATTATAATGATAAACAAATGATAAAACATGTAAAACCAATAAAAGGACGTGTTTTAAAGCCACAGCTACCTTAATGTCTACAATAGTTTCTTCCTTTGCACCTAAAGTGTTTAATTATTTAACTAAAACAAAAAAAAAGATTGAACTTTTCATATCAGGGGTCTAGATTGTTTTTTCTTGATGTTGATTTTAAAACATTTGTAAAATTATGTGACTGTACATGCGCTGAAATAAAAAATTAATTTTTAGCTCACCTGGCCAAAGGCCATGTGAGCTTATGCCATCACTCGGCGTCCGTCGTCCGTCCGTCCGTTAACTTTTATCCAAAGATCTTCTCCTCTGGAACCACTACGCCAATACTTACCAAACTTGGCCTGAATCATTACCAGGGTATGCACTTTCAAGTTTGTGATTTTTATGTCCGTAGACCAAACAAAATGGCCGCTGTTACTAAAAATAGAACATAGGGGTAAATTGCTGTTTTTTGCAAATTACTCAAAAACCGTTACAGATATCAAAAATCTGACAGGGTAAAAAGGATCAGCATGATGAGATCTACCTACTGTGCAATTTTGAAGAAAATCTGAAAACCCATCTCGGAGTTATAGCCCTTTTTCCGTAAAATTTTCAAAATTTTTGCATTTTTTATTTTTTATTTCAAAAAGTGTAACAGATAGAGGTCAAGTGTACATTGCAAAAATTTTCAGCATATCAAGATCTACCCACCCTGAAATTTTGAAGAAAATCCATAAACCCTTGTAGGAGTTATTGCCCTTTTTTCACCGAATTTTTAAAATTTTCGTATTTTTCATCTTTTATTTCCAAAACTATAGAAGATGAAGGTTAAGTGTAAATTGATCAAATGTTTGCCATGCTGTGGCGACTTCAAAACTGATATTGAAAATTGTTCCTTGACCGCCATTTTCAAAATGGCCACCAAAAAAGGCGGGAAAATTCAACATTGTCCGATTTCAATGAAATTTCGTTTCCAAATAGATATTGATGTTGCGACTTCAATTCTGGTGTTGAAAATTGTTCGTTGGCCGCCATTTTCAAAATGGCCGCCAAAACAGGCGGGAATATTCAACATTGTCCGATTTCAATGACATTTGGTTTCCAAATAGATATTGATGTTGCGACTTCAAAACCGGTGTTAAAAATTGTACCTTGACCGCCATTTTCAAAATGGCCGCCAAAAAAGGCGGTAAAATTCAACATTGTCGGATTTCAATGACATTTGGTTTCCAAATAGATATTGATGTTGCGCATTCAAACCTGGTGTTGAAAATTGTTCGTTGACCGCCATTTTCAAAATGGCCGTAAAAAAAGTCGGGAAAATTCAACATTGTCCAATTTAAATGAAATTTGATTTCCAAGTAGATATTGACGTTGCAACTTCAAAACCGATGTTGAAAATTGTTTGTTGACTGCAATTTACAAAATGATGTCTCGACTTCAAAACTGGTGTCGAAAGTGGTTCTTAGCAAGAACGTTTTTTGTCAAAAAAGCCCAACAAAGAAATATAGTAAAACTTCATCAGACTCTAAAAACAGTTCAAGATATTGGAGGTGTTTGAGCTACAAAAGTTTGAGAAACTGAACATCAACTGTATAACTTGCAATGTTCCCTTGGTTGTTTGTTGCAATTGCTTGATTTACGTAAAAATGAAAATGCGTGTTATAAAGGGAAGTCAACTAAAATCCCGCGGTCCGATTTCCGCCGATATTGACCGTTAATATCAGAGAATAGGACCGACGCTTTCCATTCTTCAGAATTCTACATGTCAGATTATCAGTATTAAACCAATGAAATGTCAGAATTTTTATCTGATATGCATTAAGTATATTTATTGGATTTAAGAAATTAATGTATTGTTATTGGAGATTTGAAGCCCTCAGTTTAGGATTTGATGGTCGGAATTTGAGTATACTGGCGAACCAGTAAATGAATATTTGCGACCATTAATTTCCCCAAATGCAACCAAATCTTCAAATGCAATACATGGTTCTCCATTCTACTGAAGTTGCGCACATTTTAATGTTAACAACATTATTTTTTATTGATATAAACATCTGACAGACGAATTACAATATTACTCCACGGGGAATATATTCCCAATGTATGATCAACAATAATCAATTCAATTTCGTCAAGATTTTAGGTCAAACAAGTAATTTAATTATGCAATATAAAATATTTCATTTAATCAATGAGTATTTATTGTATTTTGAAACCATTTGGCCTTTGCCACTGCTGGTGGACCAGAAGTCCCCGATCGCATTCACCGGGACAATAGTCAGACTTGTCTGACATGAAAAAAAATACTTGCGTTTTATAGAAATTTACTGGTTTTATCGAAATTCTAACCCTTTAAAAATACTTAGGCTTAATTCCGTGTATGGCACTCAGTGGATGTCCTTGGTACTGAATTTGGCCTCCTATTTAGATTTTTTTTTTTTTTGGTAATGAGTTCTTCTTTTCTTGGCTATTTTGGATTATGGCTTTCCTTATTGTTTAATTTTAATGCTGCTGATGAGAGGTTACTCCTTGAAACACGTGTACAGCATAACGAAATTTTTATGCAACTTAGGTATTAATTGTTTTTGTCAATACCAAAAGTTTATGTCATTTTACTAACTAAGGGCGAATTGCCATGACAAACGGGTTTCCGACTAACAGACAGAGGTAAAAGATTCATGTGAAATAAATTTTATATAGATCTAAAGGATATTCAGAGGAACCACAAATCAGAGATATCCCATAAAAGTACGTAGCTCGACGAGAAATACCTATCTCGACGCAACTATACCTATGATCATGAAGCATGACAAAAGGGATCCTATATTGTGTACAAAGTAGAACACAGATGTTATGACCATTGTAACGGTTGTGCTAGTTTTATGGCGGATGAATTATTTTGGAATCGATTGTTTATTTGTTTCTCATTTTTCTAGATAATATATTAGGCACCTCCATACAAAAAAAATCTCATGAATTTTACGACAGAATCAAACAGACCTTTTTTGATGTGTCATTAGTCACGTCGTAAACAATCGCATTTGTATTCTGATATTTTAACTGTTATTGTCGGTAGAATTCAGCTCATTAAGAGTGAATAAATCTACTTTGGAGGATGCGAGGTGGGATGTTGGATGGAACCCCTTTTTCCTAAAAAAAATCGTGAATAATTTTGGTGAAAGTGAGAAAAAATGACAAATATAGCCCGGAACTCTCCTTTTCTGGAACTAATTGAAAACTCCCTTTTCGAAGGCAGAATCCCCATTGGCGGATCCAAGGGGGAGGGGGGGGGTTCCGGGGGTTGGAACCTCCCTTTTTTGGACAATCATGTATTTTTAATGAATAAACTGATGATTTACTAAAAATACCCCCAAGATTTTCGCGCCTCGCTCCGCTCGGCGAAATTTCCTTTCACTTCTCAATCGGAACCCCCTTTTTGAATTCCTTGGATCCGCGATAGATCCCGTTTTGAAATTCTAAGCGTTTGATCTGTACTAAGTAACACATTTATTTATTTATTTAATTAATTTACAAGCAATACTGGATATGTAAATAAACAACATTTATTGTGAATTACTGAATTTCATAGTATGTAGCTTTAGAACCATAACTCAAGAGATTATTTGTACTTTTTATTTGGTAAACAAATTTCAAAAAATTCACAAGAACCATAAATGCTGAAGCTACAGTGGACCTACATTGTAGCTATTAATTAAGTTTACCAATGGGGTCTTATGTTTACCTATGACGATGTTCTCCATTACCATTCGTGTTTTTGTCTGATCCTATTGAAATGAGTGATTTTTGCAAAGGACCTTCAATACATTTAGTTAAATTTGCTTGAATGGTTTCAGATAAGATGATGAAAAGGATGGTTTTCTCATATCGGGCTCCAATGTTCAACTATGTTCTTAACTGGAAGCCACGTTTTTATTGGATCAAAATGAAATGAGCAATTTTTTTCTAAAATACTTTCCGTACATCATTCCTGTAATTAATGTTTGGTTGGATTTGCTTCAGTGGTTTCAGAGGAGAAGATGAAAATATGATTTTCCCATAGGGTTCAATGTAAAACTATGTTCCATGCTGGCGGTCATGTTTTTATAGGATCGGAACAACTAGAGGCTCACATGAGCCTGTATCGCTCACCTGGTGACTGGTTTTATTCATTGTCACCAACAGACCACCCATTCATACTATAAATCAGTTCAGCAGATATTACATTTTCATTCTTGGATGAGGTACAAACTAAAAATCACAAACTTTGGAAGGAATCACCCAAAGACAATTGTCACCAAGTTTGGTTCCAATCGGCTAAGTAGGTTCAAAGGAGAAGACATTTGCTGGCGGCCATCTTGAATGAGGTATGAACATAAAAATCATAAACTTTGAAGGAAAACATCTAAAGACTATTGTAACCAAGCTTGCTTCCAATTGGCTCAGTGGGTTTAGAGGAGAATCCGTTGGCATATGACTGATTGGAAATTTCCTCAGGAGGACACTGAAAGAAACCCCATCAAAATCTTATAAATAATAAAGATTCTACAGTCAAATATGTGAAAACATCTTAACCCTTTTTGGCCTCTTTTCTAAAAACAGGTGGGGCCAAGATGACCAAAACTAAGCCAAGCCTTTCTTTTGTGCCAAGGAACATTGTGTAAAAATTTCATAAGGATTGGTCAACTGGAACTAAAGTTATTGACCAAAAACAGAAGTGTCTACAGACAACGACGACGACAACGACAGCACCATACCATTATACGACCGCAAAATTTTTGCGGTTTTAAAAAAAAGTTAAATAGACGTTGGCCTCGTTCAATACAACACTACATCATTCCAATAACATCAGGACAAATAATTCGGTCAATTGCATCCAGCCTATTTAATATCTATTTTGGTGCACTAGGATTGTTGAATGTAGTCATTATGTTCTCCGCTGGGGTCATCTTTGATGGAAGTTTCAGAGAAGGTACTTGGATGTTTTGCAAAAGCCACCTCCTTCATTAGCTAAAATATTACAATATGATGGTTCTTACCTTATGGCATCCCAACTCTTATCTGATTTAAAGATGTTAGGCAGATTCAAGCTGCAATGTTTAACACTCATTCAAGCACTGGATAGTGATAACAAATTAATAACCATTACTCAAAAAAGCGCATCTCATAACCATGATGACTTTGTCTTTCCAACTTCAAATTCAATGTGTTTACCTGCAATGTGCAATATACAAGCAAAAAGTTATACATCATGTACATTGTGTAGGATCAAATTCATTTTGAATTTCATAATGTTTGGAACTTTTTGTCTATTTAACTTTTATGTATTGAAATTGTTGTCAACTGGCATAAACGCTTCAATCTGAAATTGATTTGCAGTGTCCTTTGTAGCATATAACTGCAAATGTACATGTATATAAAGTAGCATTTGGTTTCGTTTATTCTCATGAAATCGCGTCATTGAAGATGTCAATTCCTATCCAGGTTCCAAACAATTTTAGGAAAAAAATATATATAAATTCTTTTTTATTTAATTATCTTTATTGCAAAATTACACCTGCGGGTATATAGGAATCACCATGTCTGTCCGTCCGTCCCCTTTCGTGTCCGGAGCAGAACTTTTATACCCTAGCACCTAGGATTATCAAACTTGGTGTGTGGATGCATCATGGGAAGACGATGTGTCCAGTACCAAATTCAGGTCTCTGTGACCTTGACTTTGACCTTTGACCTTTATAATAGTAAAACCATGTGCATTTCGTGTCCGGAGCAGAACTTTTGTACTGTAGCATCTAGGATTATCAAACTTGGTGTGTGGATGCATCATGGGAAGACGATGTGTCGCGTACCAAATTTAGGTCACTGTGACCTTGACTTTGACCTTTATGATAGTAAAACCATGCGCATTTCGTGTACTGAGCAGAACTTTTGTACCCTAGCACCTAGGATTATCAAACTTGGTGTGTGGATACATCATGGAAGACGATGTGTCACGTACCAAATTTAGGTCACTCTGACCTTGACTTTGACCTTTAAGATAGTAAAACCGTGTTCGGAGCAGAACTTTTGTCCCTAGGACCTAGGATTATCAAACTTGGTGTGTGGATGCATCATGGGAAGACCATGTGTCGCGTACCAAATTTAGGTCACTGTGACCTTGACTTTGACCTTTGACCTTTATGATAGTAAAACCGTGTTCGGAGCAGAACTTTTGTCCGTAGGACCTAGGATTATCAAACTTGGTGTGTGGATGCATCATGGGAAGACCATGTGTCGCGTACCAAATTTAGGTCACTGTGACCTTGACTTTGACCTTT
>MJUU01015736.1:17478-46825 GCA_002080025.1 Modiolus philippinarum | reverse complement strand
CTTTGACCTTTATGATAGTAAAACCGTGTCTGGAGCAGAACTTTTGTACCGTAGCACCTAGCATTATCAAACTTGGTGTGTGGATGCATAATGGGAAGCCGATGTGTCACGTACCAAATTTAGGTCATTGTGACCTTGACTTGACCATTGACCTTAATGATAGTAAATCTTTGCTCATTTTATGCCGAAAGCTTTGTTAAATCAGGTTTGTATCCACCGAATTATATATTATTTAATGTATTACCCTTTAAATGAGGTACATGTACCAGATTTGAACTGATTTGAATTTCAGTCCTGACTGGATTTATTTCTGTTAGATTTACTTTCCAATTACCATGTGGCTAAAGGTCAAATTTCAAAATGACATGCCTTGGTACTCAAATGCAGTTGCGGGTGGTATTAGTCTGGCTTTGCCGACAGCTCTAGTTTCAACTGGTATTACATTGGTCTGTCTTTTTCATTTGGTTTCAAAATTATGACATGTATGAGAACATGTATGAAAAGTAATCAATTTTATTGTGAATAGACAATTTTTATATGCAATTTATATCATGTTTATAGGATTTCCTTTCTCGTATAAACTACACCCCAATGGATACATTATGACAGTAATTATTCAAGTATGGATTTCAATGTATTCTAATATTAATTCGGGTACTAATTTTTGAACCCAAACCACATGTCCCCATACATTCTGCTACAGAGTCCCCCCCGCCCACCTCCCCCCTGGCAAATACTTCACAACTTTTTTCATGTTTTTTTATGATATTCATCCTCCTCTCCTTTGATAAGCAGATAAATAATGTTTTGTTGTAGTTGTTGTTACCTATTTTCAAATATTTTAAGTACAATGTAATATTAACGTGATAAAAATGTCCTGATTAATCGACATGCCTTTTTAATTGTCGCACTATAACACATTAGATTTACAAATACACCAATGACATGTCAGAAAACATTGAAAATTTATAATTCACATCACTCATTACACAGCCTTGATATTATAGTCGGGAAACCACTGCTACAAGTGATTTCTAAATCACTGCTATAAATAATTTAGGAGCACTTTTAACAAAAGTCTAAATATGTATAAAATCTAGAATTGCTCAGATGTTTTACTCATTAGATTTGTTGTAGCCATTCCATATAATGAAATAGCATGTGTGACATATCTAAAGTATATGTCTGTAGAGAAAACAATGACACAATAAGAGAACTTCGAGATTTTGAAAAGATTTTTTCACTTTTAATGCCATTTTCAACACTGGTTTTCCATTATAAAATGAATTTTCTGACCACCAGTGATAATTTCCCTATGAACTTCAATCATTCAACTTTATATTGAAGCATTAAAAAAGTGGTATTCTTGGTCAAAAAACGGGTACAATGTATTTGCAGGGCCTGACGACAGTTGGGGTCTACAGAAAAATATTACCTGTAAGAGTGATTTTTCCTTAAAATTTTTTAAAAATCATTGATTAAAATTAAATCAGCACTCACATTGACTTCCCTTATCTGATATTATTTAAAACTGACAAAATATGAATCTTCTGTATTTTATGACAAATTGTAGGCCATTTGCAGGACAAACACAAATAGAATAGCCACATTTAAGGGTGGAAAAACCCAAATAACTGTTTTCAGTGATTTTTATAATCACTTCATACAGTAATTTTAGCAGTAAATCAAAGGGAGCAAATCTTACTTCTCATAGTTTTATGCACAAAATAACTTGTACAGGTGATTATAAAATCACTTATTCCAGTAGTTCCCCTGACTGTATTAAGATATTTTTTCTGCACATATATATTCAACTATATGATGAGTAAATTATTGTTTATCGACTAGCGTATTTTTAGAGCAAATAGATACACAATTGACCCATTTCGAGTTTCCGGAGTTACCTCCCCTGATCAAAAATAAGCGGCTATCGAGAGTAACTTTTAACATACTAGTAGAATATAACAGGAGGGTTGCAGAAAAAAATGCTATAACTTCGGTTTGGAGAAAGTCTGGGTCAAATCACTTGGATATGATGTTGATACAACCCCAGAGTACAATCCAACTCACTTTTTATGACGCTCACCTTTACAGGTAAGCTATTACAGGTAAATGTTAATTGCATTTGGAGATAACAGGATGTGACGGTGACTTAATCAACATCTGTACGAGAGCCACAACAATAGTTGATAAATAGTCAAGGTTAATATTATACAAACTTTTAATACATTAGAATGTCTAAAAAGCGAAGAAGAAAAAATAAACCAGTAAGGGAATACACAACAAAAAGACAATAAGATTAGTGAGATTAAGTGAAAAGGACGATTGGACCTGGTACTTAAAAACATAAAAAATGCAATGAATAAAAAAGCAAAAGAAAAAAAAATAAAAATCATGAAAAGAATGAAAAAGATAATGAAACCGGGGTAGTAAACATAACCCGAATGAATTAAATAAAATGAATCCAAAAGCAATATACACAAAAAGTTAGCTGCATGATAAAATGTACACAAAGAACATCGATGCACACATGGTATTCGACAGACAATCATTCAAAATTTAAAAACATATACGTTTATATTTTTTACCAAATGACTTGAAAATTTCGGCTGACAGAGATACATTGTTGTTCCGGTCTTGGACAAAATTAATAAAGTTTCGCATGGTTTCACTGAAAACTCAGCACAGGCCGAACTATAAACATTATTTCTTTCATGTTTTTTCCTTTGTTTGTGCACGGAGAAAATCTCCACAAGAATTTATTCAAGGCCACAAATATCACATTTAAATTTCCGTGACGTTTCTTGTTTTTCAATTATATGTCGTTTGAGAACAATTTTAGAAGAAAACACTTACCCACACATGTACAAAATCTCATTTCAAGTCATTTCGAACTGCATACCTACGATAAGCGGAAATTGATATGAATAGTTAAGTTTCAATATTTTCCGGACCCGGACCCGGAACATGTTGTAATCAAATATACTAAAATAAATACTTACTCAACATTGTAAGTCCACAATGACAAATGTAATGTTCATGTAATAAAATTCCAAAATAACAATGAAACAAACGAGCCAACATAAACCCCGGATGTGTGCCATCAAAACCATCGTAACCCCGGATGTGTGCCATCAAAACCAACGGAATGCCCGGATGTGTGCCTTCAAAACCATCGTGAGCCATCAAAACGCTCAAAATAAATTTGACATCATTAATATTGTTGGGAGAATTTCCAATTCACCGAAAATGACTTCTGTAAATAACTTCTCGTAGCAAAACTATTTTTTATAAAACCGAAATGTCGATTGTACGTTTTCACCTTAAAGTTGTGATGTAACACTGCAAATATAAAGATCTACATTTTGAGTTTGTAAAAATACGTTTTGGTACAAACCAAACGATACCACCGAAGCCATCGTTGTGCCATCAACGCCTATTAATACACTTAAAACATCATTGATGTGTTTGGGAGAATTTGAACTTTTGGAAAATGATTTTTTTCAAATAAATTTTCATAGGACATTTTTTTTTAAATCTAAACAATCGATTGTTCGTTTTCATTTTAGGAATTAAAATTCATGCAAAAATGTGCCCTCGAAATGCCCATGATTCCCTCGAAATGTCCATCAGTGCCAACATTTCGGGACACCTCCGGATAAACTATTCCTATACACTGTCATCGTGCCAACACTGCAGTAAGACTTCATTCAGAACGCCTCTGGTGAAATCATTGTACCAATACAGATCTGTTCAACGGAACTCGTTTGCACTATTCCACTTCGAAAGTTCAGTAAGCCATAAAAAGCAAACCATGAGAGAAAATAAAAATATCTCAACACTTGTTTGAAGCCAAAATGTGTTCATGCATTGATCGGTCCAGTAATAAAAATTCTATTTTAAATTTTAAAAAATCCCTTTTTTATTTGTTTATTTACATATAATTTTTTTCCTGAGGCGTTGTAAATTCATGTCATTTCATATGGAAGTTATTTTATGGAAGTATCAACACCTCTTGCAGACAACTATACTCATATCTTACCGAATGCATGGATTTTTAAGCTGATGTCGGTTACATCCCTCGCTCTCGTTACTTTCACATTTTCTTCCCCTAGACTTTTTTTTCTACATTTCTAATTTTACAAACACTTATAACTTTATATGTAACTTTATTCATTGATATGGCTGAAATATTTCCTAGGAGGAAAGATAAAATTATTGCTTTTATGACCTTTATATATAATGCTGCTGATTGTTTCTTATGAAAGTTGTGACACCGAGAAATCTAACCTAATAGGGGAAAAAAAGACATGTCCACGAGACTGTCAAGAAAATAAGGCACGCACCATTTGATTTTCGGGGGGGGGGGGGGGTTGTGGTGGGGACTGGAATTTTTACCCGAGCCAGGAAATTTTTTTCGACCGCTTCGCGGGCCAAATTATTATTTTTACACTAAACAGTATGCCAGGAAATTTTGTTGGGCCTTTTTCTAATGGGCAGAATCGGGGCCACATTATTTTTTTTTCAGTCCAGATGTTGGTCAGAAGTTTTATTTGGCAAAAATCGGGACCAGAAATTTTTTTCTAAAAAATACAACCCCGTCATGTTAAACTATTAGCGTCATCGACCAGTCACGTGACTAAAGTGGCTACCTGTGGATTGTCGTATTTTGTACATAGGAATATAACGATAGATTGTAAAAAATAGGAAATACCAAGATTTAGAATTGCGTTCTTTAAAATGTACAACTATGTGCTTATTCTACATAAATTTCTCTTTCTTTCGGTATAATTTTTATGAGAATCGAAAGAGGTTTAGTCTCGTCAAAATTGATTCTAAAATTTCAAATATTTTCACAAGTATTCCCTATTTAAGGCATTGTAAATATCGTATTTTCTGTGAAGTATCCCCTTTTTAGAACTGAATTGCGAGAGAACTAATGCACTTTTCTAATTTGTACAACTATGTGGTGAAAATAGATAAAATACGCTATCCGTCGGTGTAATTCTTTTCACTTAAGATAAAGATCCTATCTCGTCAAAATCGATTTGAAAATCGTCCATTTTCACTAATTCTACACCAAACAACAGACAATATGGCGACAGCTAGATTGTGATAACCCAACAACATTAATTGTGATTCATATTATTTTGTTTGTCAATATTTTGAAATACAACTCCTTTTAAAAATGAACAATTTATTATTGTTTAAATTACAAAAAAATCTAAAAAAAAATTGAATAGAGCAGACTGTTTATGGTTCAATTATTTTATGACCCTTTGACAGCCATCCCTGATGATTGTGGCAATAAACAATTTTCACCTGTGATACCTAAATTACGTAAGAAATGACCTGCTGGTGATGTATGCATCACGTGTGTATCAAATTTGTGTGTTGTGTAGTCAACGACTATGATAAATTGTATTTTGAAGGAAGGACGTATCAAGTCCTTGTTTGAAGCATTATCTTATTGTTGTTACATGTAGTCCCAATTATCATTGTATAATAATGCTTTATATAGATTATTCATTTATTTGTTACATTTTATCTGGGACTAATATATTATTCCCAGATTTTATTAACCTAAGGTAACGTTTAATTTTTTTTTTTTTTCAAAATATAAATAATATAATATAGCATGACAATCACTATCGTTTACTCGTCAAATAATACACAGGTACCAGTACAATTCACGTTAACTGGTTAACCAGTTCGCATCTGACTGACAGAGTTACAAGTCCTTAAAAAGTCCGTAATAGTTTAGTATGAGTGTGTGTGTGTGTGTGTGTGTGTGTGTGTGTGTGTGTAGAGGATAGGCGGTACAAATATCAAGCAGTACGTCTGTGTAATTAATCAAAAATAAAATGTGTTTTACTTTTCTAATTATATAATAATGCGGTGTAATTCTTATATTTTTTTTTATTGCAAAAGAAACATTTTTACCAAAATTATAGGCAATATTATAGCGTCTCGCACCTGTGTCGGTTTTCAAGGGTTTCGTCTACGGAGGTGCAAGGCGAGTCCCCAGGGTGTGGATGAGGGAAGGCCCTGTACATACGGGGTAGTCAGATCATATACGGAAAGCCGGATCGTGACCCATCGTAGACGAACTGTGCATGTCGAGAAACTCCAAGTTCCATGCAGTATAAAATTTGAAAGGAGAGCAGTCCACAGAGTCCGTATAAAAGGCTAAATTTCCTGCCCCTACGGTGCCCTACCTATTTCTCCCCTTTTCCAGTGGCAATCAAACGTCGTTCACTGGTTGTCCATTCAACCTCAATTTCTTTCTTCTTTAACTTATATTTTTTAATTGATTGACTTCTATTCATTCTGATATAACTGAAATACTGCTCACTGGAAGTAATAGTCTAACTATTCAATCAATATTTATTTCGCTGCCTCCAAGTATCTCGATGCTTATTCCGTCAAGGGCGTCAACCAAAGGATAACATATGGAATTCTTTATAAATATGTACATATTATATGCTTTTAGAATTCATAAAACTCATCATCAAGAATCCGTTCATCACAAACTATTAAATGGCTGAATCTAAGGGCTTTTACTTTTGTTTTCCCCACGCACTTGAAAAAAATTACTGTATACGATTTTTTATTCAAATATATCATTTATTTATCTTTCTTCAGTAAAATATAACTTACCGAATTTTATATCTCTTTCGCTCCTAGCTAGATGATTTCATTCTCAAAATATTGTGTTTTTATATAATTATCAAATAGTAGCTTCCAAACAAAAGTTATAAAGAGATTGCTCTTTATTTCAGTATAACCATGTCGCATTAAATTATCTCCTCTAAAAAATGTAGTAATCAACAAATGTCAAAAATTGATTCTAAACACTAATTAAGAATACGTCGTAGATTCAGTCAAATTATCGATCTACATCTTTATGGTGTGGTCAAGGTTATGGTCACACAGATAAGTATATCGTACGTATGACCAGATACGAGCCAGATTTAACGAGTTTTAATATGTTATTAATATTTGCTGAAATAAAATGCAAATAGATTGCACTTTATTTTAAATTGTGTCAGGTATACAGTACTTATCATAAAACGGAAATTTGCTGCTATTGATATTTATCAATATTACAAGACCTTACAAAAATAAACGGTCCCTTTACGTTTGTCAACCGTTACGTACTTTTATGGGATATCTCTATCAACAGGATTATTGAACGAATAATGACACATTTCCATCAATTTATTTCAGTGACATATACTGGAATCTCAAGGCTAAATATTTAGGAAATGTTCATGGGTTAATCTATAAGTTAAACTTAATCTTTCTTTTCTGTAGACATTTGTCGGATGCTACACAGCCGATTTACATCTTGGAAACTTTACATTAATGACTGGAATGTTGTTTTTGATAAATAAATATCTGCTAGGAGTTTGGAAATTTCCTGAAAAGTCTGAGAGATGTGTATGTTTGGGGAGGGGCTTACAGAGCAGGCAGATTTGAATTTGTTGAATGTCACTCTACTTATGAAGATGTTTACTAAACTTTGTATTTTTTTTTTTTTTTTTTTTTTTTTTTTTTTTGGATTGAAATACTTTTATAAGAGAATACTTAAGAGTTGTTTGTAGCATGGGTGCTGTCGTGTCTATGACGCTCATCGAAATATTCTTGCTCGTTATCCCTGTCCGATTTATGTAATTATTCATTTGTCACTTCTCCTCACCGCAATGTTAGAGTTTGTTCATCTATTTTAACAATTTGTCCCCACAGGCCGAACGTTTACAATCAGAAACAGAATTTATACATGTATTGTGTATTCTTTCATTTTATTTCATTTTATTTCATAAACCAATGTGTAAGAATAGTGTCAATCTCAGAAATGTCAATCCTTAGATATACACCTTGAAAAATAATGTATTTACCAATAAAAACTGGATTAATAACAAACGACATCAGGTTTCTAAGTATTATATTATGAATTTAAGTAGAAATATATGGAATAAATGATTTATGTCCTTCAATTGACATGGAATTGCATATTCTGACTTCTATTATTTTTCTTGATAATTTCGATTATACAGAATTATCTTAAATTCATTCAGTCTTGGTTTCAAATTATTTTCATCTGATGAAATGGTGGATATGAAGATCTTATATTGGCTTTGAGTTGTTATTACTCCCCTTTGGGTCGTTGTCTCTTTGACACATTCCCCGTTTCCCTTCATTTTTCTATTCTATTTGAGATTTTTTATTTCTGATGTTATGTATATATATATTGATATAAGGCAACGCACATTCATTTCTATATATGATAGTTTGCCTAAGAAGTTTAATTAGCACACTTGAATTTCTGGGAAATATCTAGGTCTGTAAAAAACAACAGCAGTAGAATACAAAGAAACAAAGGAGTGGCATTTCCAAAAATCGAGGCCAAAGGACATGACCAAAACGCGAACACAGAAAACGATAACGTTAGACAGCTTCAAGGCACACAAAAAAAACACAACATTCAAAACCAAGGCACTCAGAGTGTTAACTCTCATGAAACTGAGAGTGACATCTGGTGCTCCGGAAGGGTAAAAATGTCCTGTTCTGTTAAACGCATCTGTGACGCTGTAAAAAAGGTCAATCTAGGAAAAAGTCAAAATCGGTATAGTCAAATCTTGAAAGACGTGAATCTAGCTGAAAATGTATCATCAATTCATGAAGAATCTCCTTCAATCGAAGATGAACAAATAAAATATATGTAAAATATTTCTGTTTATGGTAGTACGTTGTTCATTTGAAGGAAATATTTCATTATATTATGATTATATTATATTATCATTATGCCAAAATCAACAGTTCTACATTTTTGCAGCTTCGCTTTTTTATTAAAGGAAATTTTTTATCGACTGTAACGAACGGGGCTAGAACTTACCTCTCCAGTTTCTCAGTATTTGTGATTTAACGAATCAACCACGGGGCAACCGGGCTAATATGCCTGACATTCGAACTTCGAATACTTAAAGCTATTTAATCTGCCCAACATCCGTTATAAGGCGTGCGACAGATTATATTTACCTGGGTTTTATCTTGGTTTCATTATGAAATCGGTTAGCGCATGTCATTGATTAATCAACACGTTTTCTTTTCTTTTTTTTTATTTTACAAATGCTTAGGTATTATCTGCACTCAGAAGACATTAGTTGCTAAAATAGCTATATGCAGTATTTATTTTTACACAAAATTGGGCCTTCGCTTAGGCATGACAGTGACGTTCGCGATGGTTTTGCTTTGCTAGTCACTCTAACGTTTGCAGACTAGTTCCGTTAAGGAAACATATTCGTTAATCGTATCTAAAGGCCTCATCGTGACTTCAAGATGAAGAACAACAATAAAAGCGTTGTTCCATTGCTGTGTTTTACCATGTATTTGTAGAGATTTTGTCTCATTTGCATTTACTCCATATCCCTTCATTGTTAACTAAAAACTGTCATTCTTCTACCTTCCTGTATATCAGTCTACTATGATAAATCTACTTGGGTACGAATGGTAAATGAATGACGAATAATTGTAACAAAGTATATTGAAAGTGAAAACAAGGAGTATTTGAAAAAATGTAATTGGTCATTGCATAATACGGGTAAACAAATGACTCAAACAAAATAGATGTAAAAGTAAACTTTTCCGTATAGAAAAAAAAAATACATTTATTAACAAATAAATGTATGTCGCCTTAAGAAATCAACTAGAATCGTAGATTCTATTCGAACAGCGGGGTTTATTTTTAGGAAAAATGTTTTTATATGTTATTATTTTTACATCTTTTAAGTTACCAATATAAACTAAGAAAGTATTTAGAGTAAATGAATATAAAACAAAGTATCTACAAACATTTAGCGCTTTTCTTCCCCTAAAATATACTTTTTCTTTTGTCTAATTAGTGTTTTTTCCTGTGTAGTTTCCTAGCAGATTGTGGTATGTAATTATAATTTTCTGCCATTTTAGGTGTTTCCTGTTGTCCATTTTATTTCATTTTTGATTATTACATATGGTAAGGGGTCTTATTAACTTCATTGATTTAAACGGACACTTGATTTCAAGAATTAAGTAATTTTTATCTTTGTTCTGATGAAGTTTTAAGTATATTGACGCTATGTATCTATTTTTTCTAACGTTGGCGCTGCATTACCAAACTTAAGACCTGGGCAAAACGTATTTATTTATATATTTTTGTTGTCACCGAGAAAATTATGATGACTGATGAGAAAAAAACAAAATGAAGGCGCTAAGTTTTTTTCTCTGACATTTTGTATATGAAAAAAAAAACATGAAAATGATCAGAAATGACATTATTTAAAATGTCGCAGTTATACAGACTTCAATTTGAGCTTGCCATTTTATCCTTAATTTCAAAATTTAAAACAAAATAATTGAAGTTCAAACATAAGATAACATGTAGTCAGCTTTGGATAATGTTTGTGATTAAAACTTGCTAAACTTAAATTGTATTGTTTATAAGTTTTTAAACATAATTGAATTCATGGTCATCCAAATGTTTAGATTTTATCTGCACTGAAGTGTCATAAGTTTTCAAAATGTTCATATGCAGAAACTAAATTTTACAGTCACTTCGATATTTTGTTATTTATAATATTAATTCTCAGGTTCCAAACACCTTCAGAAATGGATGGACGCAAGAAAAAGCATACATGAAATGCAAAGAAACATTGCAAAATGCATTTCCTGATGTTCTCTCTGATTACGTAAGCATTGAGGAAAACGGTTATATTGATTCATGTGTGATGGACATAGAGGTAAGCTATGATAAATTTTACTGATGTACCAACTCTTTTTTTCAGCCGACCTGGTCTACAAGGCCATGTTAGCTATTGTCATCACATGGCGTCCGTCGGTGTCTGTCCGTCGTCCGTTGTCTGTTGTCCGTCATAAACTTATAAAAGTCTTCATCCCTGAAACCGCTGTGCCACTTTTGAAACTTTGTCTGAATCATTACAAGGGAATCTTGATTTTGGACTGTGTCCAATGAGTCCGAAGAACTTACAACATGGCTGTCGATACTAAAAATAGAACATAGGGGTGATTTGCAATTTTTGTCAAATAACTCAACCGTTGCAGATATAAAAATTCTGACATTGGGTAAAAATAACCAGGATGACAACAATTTTGAAGAAAATCTGATTATTACAAAATTACCGAAATCCCATAATTAACCGTAAATTTTGCTATGCTGTACACTTGTTTCAAGGAGTAACATCTCATCAGCAATATTAGAATCAAATAACATGAAAAGCCAAATCCAAAAGTTGTCAAAAAAGAAGTACTCATTACCAAACTATCAAAATAAAATGCTAAATCCAATACTAAGGTCATCCAACGAGTGCCATTCCATACACGGAATGAAGCCGCAGTATTTTCAGTGGGTTAGAATTAAGATAAAAATAGTAAATTTCTTTAAAACGCAAGATAAATTTTTCATGACAAGTCTGACTATTGGGCTGGTGAATACCATTGGGAACCTCTGGTTCACCAGCAGTTTTGTCCTATTTCTTTAAAACTTTCGAAGTTTTGATACTTTATAATTTTTTACGAAAAAACTATAACAGATAGAGGTGAACTTTAAAATTAAAAAAAATGTTACACACATCAAGATCTACCACCCTAGAAAATTTCAAGAAAATCTGAATAACTGTATAAGAGTTTTTGCAAGTTTATTCATTTTGCCTTTCAGTTCAAAAATGATTTGAGATAGGGGTTAAGATTTAATGCAAAAAATGTTAATTATGTCAAGGAGTACATTTATCTTCGTGGTGGAAGATGCCGATTATCCAAGATGGCCACCAGCGGGGAACATTGTTTATCATTGGCCCCTATAGGAAAAAAATCAATATCTTCTCCTCTGAGACTACTAGGCCGATTGAAACCATGCATACTTGGTCACAACTGACCTTAATTGGTCCCCTTTGAAAAATGAGTCCGGCAAGTATCCATCACATCTAAAATGGCCGATAGCGGGAAATATAGTTTTACATTGACCCAAAGATCTTCTCCTCTGAGATTACTTCACCAATCGAAAACCATACTTGATCACAACTGTCCTTAGGAAAAATGTGCCCGGCATGTCCCATAAGATCCGAGATTGTCGCCAGCTAGAAGGGAACATATTTTAACATTGGCCCCTATGGGAAAACTTTAAAAGATCTCTGAGACTACTCGACCAGTCCTTAATTGGTTCCTTCTGAAAATATGTCCCGATCAGATCCAAAATGACCACATGCTTGGAACATAGTTTATCACTGAACTGTATTGGAACACACATTCAGAAACCTTCCTGTCTGAAACTACTTGTTAAATATACTGAGCAACACAAGAAAAGCACCACTTTTTTAAATATTATCTAGTTCCCTAAATATATTAGCCATAACAGCCTTTTTTATGTATTTTCTTTTTAATTTCAAATGTCCAGACAAAAGCAAATCAATTTTTGTCAAAAAATTTCTCATTATCAAGTCACAGTAAAGGTTTCTGTTGAATGTGTACGAAAACAAAAGCCAAAGAATGGCTTTCCTCAGAATGAGCTTGTTTGGAAGTTGTAGTGTCAAAAGTTACAAAAAAACAGTATTTTTTTTTCACCAAATCTTACAGGTAGGAGCACAAAAGGTTCAAAATTCACCATGATCATCAATTTTTGCATTTTTCGGTGAAAAGGCGGTTTTCAGAAAATGAAATTCAGTACTCCAAAAAGTTTCATTTTTTCAGAATTTTGACTTAATGATAAGAGAAACAATGTTTAAAAAATCAAGATTTCCAGCAAGAATTTTAAGAGATATTTGCTGTTGAATTTTATGGTACATAGAAATAGTCGTTAGTGGTGCTTTTCTTTTGTTGTTGAGTTTATAATAAAACTTTGCCAAACAAGTCATCTAGTGGTCCCTTTTAAAAATAGGGGTGGTAATGCTCCAATCAAAAATGGCTATCAGCCTGCAACATAGTTTAGCATGAGAAAACATATTCAAAGATAGCCACCCCCACCCCCATCCCCGAAAACTTCTTGCTTTATTGGAAACAAACCTGGTTAGAACTGTCCTTCCTGGCTGTCTTTGAAATGTGTGTGACAAGTCGTTGTCGTATTGAAGATGGCCACCAGCGGGGAACTTAGTTTAACATTTGATCCTATTGAAAAAACATTCACATTTCTCCTCTGAAACTACTTTTTCTTTCAAAAGCAGACTTGGTCACAATTGTCCTTTGATGGCCCTCTTTAAAAATGTGTCTAGTAAGTCCACATTAGATACAATATGGCCACCCACTGGAACCAGAGTTTCGCATAGATCACTTATGACACATTGGGGTATATGACATGGGGGTCTATTAACATACCACAAAAATGAGACCCTATATCATTGAGATTATTTTGTAATGTCTGTGCCAGTCTTGGACAAGTTGAGCTACAGGATTTTGAGAGCATCTAGTATAAGTATACATCCCACTGAATTCAAATGGCTTTCCAAAAGAATGCGTAGTTAAAGAATACTGATAACAGTCATCAATTTGACATGAATGATTTTTCAATTGACTTACAGTTGCTTTGATGGAAATTATGACCACAAAAACATATTTTCAATTAGAGATCAAATATCGGCATTTTTGTCTTTTCAATCAATCTTTTAGATTCTTTATGATAAAAATAATGAGTTTGCATCTACTATATTTATGAATGATACATTGGCGTCAGCAATATTTTTTGTTTGAATTTTGAAACGGACAAATATTATTACGTCGGATACACAGGAAACCCACAAGAACCATTACTGTTCTTAATTTAGAGATATTTTTGCACCCTTCAGAAGCAGGAAAACAACTGAAAATTACATCTGTGAAATTTCAATATTTATACTAAACACGAGATTATAAATAAAAAAGAGATTAACTTGTCTTCATTTAATATCAGTCCCCGAAAAATTATATGTCCGTCATCATAAATTCTTTACAAACTACAACGTGTCGGTGTCACAAATTAAAGCGGACATTTTCAGATAGGTTAATATATTCCCGGATTTGACTACAGATTTTTACTCTATCCTATATTGACTTGCTAACAAAGTGACGGGTATTGTTAAATGAACAAGACATGCTTACCCTGCCCGTGCGCATAATGTCACTTTCAGTTTCATGGGAGTTCACACTATAAAGTGCCTAGGTCATAAATGTTGTGTTTTTATTTCTTTGTTTTGTAGCTTTCTAACGTCATTACTTTTGTTATACTTGTACCCTGATTTGAAGTTGACGTGCTAATTTTAAGTTTATATTTGTTAGGAGCTGGATCATCAACACGGCAAGCAAATTCAATGCAAAATCCGTATCAAAAAGTAAACCAGTCTTAAGATTAATGTCATTTCCATAAACATTATGGATTTGAAGTGTTTTATTACTTTTCATTGCCCCTTGGTATATAATACAATGAAAAGTTCTGTTAATTGCATTCATGAATGATCGCGTTATCTGTTCATGAGTATGTACATCTGATTTTGTTTTATCTATAGAATAACCTTAACTTTACTTGTTATTGACGAAAAATACATAAAAAGTTACAAAAGATCAGCTCAGTTACGATGCCTTATTGGTTTTATTTCTACACCCTAGGAGAATAAAAAAAAACGATTACAATTTACTCTCTGCAAGACCTATAATAGCCGACATTAGTAGGTTAGCCATTCTACTATCACGTGCTCAAGACCTTAAGAGGGCTTAAAGATGTAATTTGAGGAGCATAATACCGTATAGCGGGTTATTTTGACGGGTGTAAAATTTGGCGGTTTTAAAGAGAAAATGTATACGAAAAATTTTTGCGGTTTTTATTTTCGCGATTACGTAAAATACATAGTAAAATATTTCCCTTGTTACTAAAAAAGAAGTGAGTTTCGGTGAACAACATGAAATATTAAAGAAAAGAATGATAATTATCATTTGATTTTAAATATTTTTTCATGTCATTACTCAATTATTTACTAATTTACATGTAATTTATATTAGTACCTGCATTATCAGTAATTAAAAATATTTGTTACGTTCACAGCTTAGCCTGAATACAAACTAATACATAGAGATATCCAAGCCGTTATGATAAATATTAAGAAATAATTTTTAAAAAATATTATAAATTTCACATACTTGCTTAAATATATAAACTGTAGAATAATATTTGGCGGAATTTATTTTGGCGATTTAATCTGGACCGCTAAAATACGCCAAAATTAGCACCCCGCGAAAATAACCCGATATACGGTATAAGAACGACTTTTCCAAATTACTCACACTGCAAAAAACGATTTAGCTATTGTGACGGCAAGAAAATATGCGATAATGTCCGATGATGCACATTCAAGAATATAGCCTTTTTTATTGTGATGTTATGCTAACGATTTTTTCAATTACATTGAAGGTCAGATATGATGGCAATCATAGACAACCAAAGGTTTCATCAATTTAATCTGCACTGATGAGACATAAATTGTAGAAATGTGCATATGCAGAAAATAAATTCACAGTAACGTCGGTATTTTGTTATTAATTCAAAAAATTAATGTATCGTAATCGTACTATAAGAATCGAAATCATTAATGTGGATTCCAATACCCAGTAGTCAGACTTGTCTGACATGTAAATTGTACCTTGCGTTTTATAGAAATTTACTGCTTTTATCAAAATTCTAACCACCCCAAAAATACTGAGGCTTCATTCCGTGTATGTCCTTGGTACTGGATTTGGCCTCCTATTTTGGTAATTGTGGTAATGAGTACTCCTTTTTTAACTACTTTTGGATTATGGCTTTCCAAATCATTTAATTCAAATGCTGCTGATTAGAGGTTACTCCATGAAACACGTGTACAGCATAACGAAATTTACTGTTTTTATGCAACTTTGGTATTTTTTGTATTACAATTATTTTACACCGTGCTGGCCAAGTATGACCACTCAGAGTAAAGTAAGACGATGTATTTAGCCATCAAATGACAAACTGTAGTCTCTTAATTATTTCTCTAATATTTGTGTAATTTAACGGTCTTGCAACTTGCGACCAAATTATTAACATTTGACCAGATCATGCAGAGGTATCAATAAGTCGTTTGATCATATCATAGACTTACTTTGTACATTCATACGACCATTGTTTTGAATACGACATTTTTCAAGCGACTGGTGATGCACACAGGAAAGAAACTATTGCTCCGTTGATGCACTCAGTTTTATTCTTACGGATTTGATGTGATTTTTCTAGTTTTTTTTAGGTTTTAACGGATTTCAATATTTGAAATACTTCAAAAATCATAATGGCAAATTCGATGCACTTCTTAACATTGTTAAAACTCTTAAAATTCAAACATTTAGAGAAATACTACAATGAGTAAGAGGTGGTCAGGTCATAATACGTAGCATTGAGACAAAATGTGTTTGGAAATGCCAGTCATTATTCAGTTTTAAGACCTCTCGCTTTTCTGAAACAGAAGACCTATTATGGTGGTACATGTAAACAAGACAAATATCCCGAAACTACCAACCTTAAAGAAACACTTGTTTTGCTATAAATACGCTGATTGTTTTTATTTGATGCAGCCATGGAATCGTTCAAAATGTTCAAATTACCGATCCTATAGTGAAACGTTAAAGTTTATTGAGTCGATTGAGCGCATTCATCGTGTACCTGTAACACAAATCTTGTAAAGTTCTCCTGACGTTCCTGGTATTGAGTGTTAGATATGTGACAGCGGAAAAATAGTGAATTTTGTGTTTAATAATTTCGGACATTTGGATTTATAATTTCACATTTTTAATCGTTTTATAATTTGTTTTTCTATCTTTTGACAATTGACTTTTCTAATTAATTGTTGTATTGTATTCTCTTTATTCAGTTACGCGAATCTGTCCGACAACCCCACATTGTGTTAGACATTTTTTCTAGGGATTATTTCATTTTCTTAAAGTGTTAAAATCAATTTATTAGTTTCTTTGACAATTTCTTATACAATAATCCGTTTACAAGTTTCTACCTACAATGACATTTTTATCAATGTATAGTGACATTAATCTGTTTTCAATTATCTATTATTGTCAATCTAAAAGTGCTTAATATTTAATTTCTTTGTTAATTCAAAATCAATCATTGCTATGTAAGAATTCGGCAATTTGTTTGACTGAAGTTTTATACTTCAGTTGGAGTCAGGCTTTCATACTGACAACATCCAACTAAGTTTGTGAAATAAAAATTCCATACTGAAATTCAGCCTTTGTACTCGCTCTACCAGCTTATGAGTTAGTTCCGCTATTGGATTACCTAATCCAGGAGTATATCAGGCACGGTGACAAGTCGTCTGTCATCGCCTGTCGTTTGGCATCATCGCCAGTGTGCAACACAACGTGTTGAACATCTTCAGTCACATCGTGACATTCCTGTAGCAGAATCCCTGCTACAGATAACTCGTTTTATGGGTTAACCTGGCCAGGGTGAGATTTTGCGCCCGTCGGTCAATCCGTCGTCGGTACTTCCATCGTCTATCAATCTTGTTTTCATTCTTAGATCTTCTCCTCTAAATCTACTGGGCTAGTAGGAACAAAACTTGGTCATAATAGTCATAATGGTTGTTTCCAGCAAAGAGTAATTTTTCAGATCTGCTCTGTATCCAAGATAACCATCAGAAGGGAATATAGTTATACCACTTGTAAGACAAGTTCGAGGATATATAGGATTCACCTTGTCCATCTATGAACCCTGTCAGCGTTTGTCCTCCTACACGGCTACTTGCTTTTTGTTGAAATTCTGAAAAGTTGTAGTATACCACCTAACAATGTATATGTAGTATATGTAATATGGTTGCTGCTGAAATTGTTTGAAGAGGTATAATTCAACTTTGAATATTTTCTGGAAAAGGATTGAGGTACCTTGATTAGTGCATATTTTCCTAAACGCCTGCTTGGATTTTGATGAAATATTACATAGTTATAGTATATGACCTTAAGATGTACATGAAGTAGAAGGGTTGCTGCTTTGAAAGTTAGATAATTCAACTTTGTATATTTTAAAAAAAGGGGGGGGGGAGAAGATATCTCATTGAGTCCATATTTTTATTGAATCCATTCTTTTACTGTGTCCAAAGGTGTATTGTGTATACACACTCTTTAATTTGGTCTTACAATATTTATTCAGGGCTCAATTATCAGGGTATATCTGAATCAAGTTGCCATTTGGTTACAGCTCTAGTTGAACATTTAGCAATCGGAATAACATTCAAAAATATGTCAATATGAACTTGACAGGGCACGTGGAAACAAACATTGCTTCAATAGTCTTTAAATGGTCTCCCAGAAAAGATGTTTTTCACATTTATCAAAGATGACCACTATCTGGAAATATAATTTATATATTTATATATAATTTAAAAATATAATTTACCATTGGACGCTCTTGAAAAGTTTCATGGATTTTCTCTTCTGAGTGGAAACAAACTTTGCCACGATAGTCTTAAGGTGGTTCCCTAAAAAAATGGGTGTTCACACTTTATCTGAAATAACCACACGGGAGGAACAAAGTTTATAATTCGACCCAATTCAAATTCTTTCAAATGTCCTGTCCTGTGAGCCCACTGCGCAATATGAAACCATTGTTCACATTTAGATCTATTAACAAAGACTGCTTGTGTTGGTCATTGTTCAGGTGAGCGATACAGGCTCTTAAAAGCCTTTTGTGAAAACATTTAATGTTTGTACTTGTGTTTATTTTATTTTCGCGATTTGAATAACCGATTTAAGTATTCTTTGCTTGCTTTTTTTTTCAAGAAAAATTAACATTTACAGATTACGTATTTCATGTACACACCTTGGTCTTATGTTCATCAAACAAAGATTCAAAATATTTGCTTCATTCCCAATTTTTGCAAACAACATTTAAACGTGATAGGATCGGAACTCTTTATTAAATCGCAATGAAATAATCTATTTTTTCAAAATATCTAGGCTTTTGTTGGGAAAAAGACAATTTTTGGTAAAATGATATCCCTGTTTTTGTTATGACTAGTGCATTTTATATTCATCTGTTGAGTGGTATAAGTGATCTTTATCCCATCATTATTACGCGTTTTCAACCGTCTGAATCAATGGCAGTTGAATAACAAAGGAACCAGGGATTTATTGGGTTTTATTCGTATGTTTTATTCGTATGTAACCTGATCTCACCCATGGTTTTTATTGGGTCCGTGCTATTCATTTTTGTATATGTGTGTGTCTTTCATTTTCTTTTCTGTGTCGTGCTCATGTTATGTCTTCGTTTCTTTGTTTTTCCGACGCTGCCATTGTCCTTGGATTGTTCTTTTCAGACTGATGGTTCGGTTCTCACTTACTTTATTATACTATAGGGAAACGGAACAGATAAAGGGAAGGTTTTTGTACGAATAAGCCGGTTTAACCCTACCGCTGGCTTTTGGTAGTCTCGGTACCAAGTCCGGATGTCTAGAGTTCCTATCACTATTTACGTTTGTCTTTTGTCTTCTTTGTGTTTTTCCTGTGTAGTTCCCTAGCAGATTCTGGCATGTAATTATAATTTTCAGCCATTGTAGATGTTTCCTGTTTCCCTTTAATTCATTTGGTTTTGCAAAAATGAAAGTCCAGAAACATGAAAGAATACGAAAAGCTTAGACAACCAATGAAGCTAGACAACCACAAGGCATTGATTTAAAAATACAACATTTAGATCAGGGCACTTAAAGAGTGAACTCACGTGAAAAGCTACATTGATATCAGATGCTCTGCAATGGTAAGCATGTCATGAAAGTGTCAAATAGTCTAAAAAACTACAAACTGTGACAAAGTAGACTTCAAGGTCGCTTCATGATCATTCAGCCGTGAAGGTGACGTTCAACGGTACAATCTTTGTATATTTCGTTTTATACAACAATCACAATCCCCGTTATATTTCATAAAAATTTTGCAATCACAAAATCATGATATTATCACATGAGGCATTCAGTTGACTAAAGAGAACCAGAATTAAACCATACGTGTTTTGAAATGCACAAAGTATGAAGTCCATTATTAATTAGGTAATATCTTCTTTTTCAAATCAAGTTGGTTGGAGACACTACGTTCCTTTCAGACACTCTAAATGCTATTGCAACAAAAGTCAGCATGGAATTAGTACGAAATGAATCCCTGTACAACATAACAACTGAAGATGGTTCGCAGACATTATTAGAATACTTTACATCCTTCCTGTGCCCAAACAACTGCAGTGAAAATGGGAACTGTACTGCAAGTATGCTATAAATATCTCAGCAATCCATACATCAAAAGTCAATAGACAACCGAACATTAAATTTACTTTATGATGACTAACGTTGTTTCATAATATTCATTACATAATAAAGAGAACCCTGAAGTAAATGATACATATGTCATCATTTGAACATGTTCATGCCATGAGTTTTCATGTGTATCATGCAGTAAATGCTGTTTTTTTTGTCAATATCTTAGGTTTCTTAGCCGTGAAAGCAGAAATTTTTTTTAAAATGCTGTGGTTTAAACCAAAAAAAAAATCCAATTTGAAATCAAAGCAATATAAGGTTTCTACTTTGTCTTAGCAACTGTTTTACCAATGAGACTTGTCATGCATACTATATTGAAATACTGTTAGATTGATGTAAATTAGAACCAGTTAATTAAATGAATGTAGTAAGCAGTATGAACCACAATGTAGCACGTTTACTAATAGTGATATCAAGTGGTTTGTATTGAACAATTAGTGCAAGAGATAGTGTTTTATAGGTATTTGTTCCTGTTATGACCAATATATTGGTGATGACTGTTCACAGATTATATCAGAACCACCAGTAGACATCAGTCTTCCGTTCAGTGGGTTATGTACTCTTGGCACGGGAGAATGTAAAACAACAAATATTTATGGAAATTTCATATCAACGGCCATTTGGTACAAACTGCAATTTTTCAAGGTAATAAATTATGAAAAAGTAGTTTGTTTAAGATAAATGAACTGCTTATTTTTTAAAGATATTTTTTGAGAATTTTTTTATTTCTTTGCATTTATTTTAATTTTTCAATTCCTAATAAAAAAGCCATGCGTCTCGTATAAGCAAAGTACTAAAATATTGAATGTTAATTTTGAATGTACAAAGGCAAACATTCATAAAAGACACTTGTCACTTGTTAAAGGACGGGTTGCTATAAGATCCTAATTTGGCCAATGATTCATTCAGAATATAAAATTTTGAAAAATACAACATACAGTTTTTTAAAGCTTATTGTATGTAGAAACAAATCGATCAAATTTTGTAGGCGAAACTATTGTAATAAACGGATGCGTGGTATTCGATGTGGGGTACCCTCTACATTATTTAGTATTATGTCTACGGGAAATGTGTCTTAAGGGGTCCTATAAAGATTGAAATATCATATTAACCCACCCTCTGAACCAAAACGAGTTTTTATGGTAGAAGCTGCATAAATTAAGTAGTAAAATAAATATAAAATAATGTTGGTTCACAGGGTGGATCAGGTTTAATTTGATAAAAACTGCTTGAATTGGAGTAAAAGGGCGATAATGCTAATCTCAAATAAAAATGACAGGATTCGTTAAAACCTTTGGTAGCTCTTTATATTGTCTTTCTCCTATGAAACATATGAAATGCCGTCAAGTTTCAATATTTTAGATGTGTTTGAATTATATTGTGCGCATTTTTTCATACTTTAAGCTTAGTTTTGCTCAGAAAATTATGTATTGATGACCGATTAGTGGTACATTTACCATTTTCTAATTGCTTATTCATACATAAAAGTAGATAGAGCCCTCGACACAAAGTGATGGACGCCCTATAGTAATCCCTCTGTCATTTCGTCCATCTATCCGCGTGTCATCCGTCAGTCTGTCCGTAACTAAGTCGTGTCCGGGCTATAACATCTAGGCTATAGATATTTTCCATGTAGAAAAATTACTTCAAGAAGGCTTTTGATATTTTGCACGTAGAAAGATCACTTCAAGACAATGTGTCATGAACCATGACCGGTGACCGTTGACCTTGTTTTTTTTTCCTCAAGGTCAGATTATTGCTTTTCTAATGACAAGAAATGTACAGGCTAAACCTTTTTGTCTTTTTGACTTTTGATATGTTGCATGTAGACATATCACTTCAAGACAATGTGTCAAGAACCATGATTTGTGACCTTTGACCTTGACTTTTGTCTTCAAGGTCAGAATATAGCTTTTCAAATGGGCTACAGTTTTTTTGTCTTTTGAGATAGGCTTTTGATATTTTGCATGTAAGTAGATCTTTTCAATACAATGAATTCTGATCATTGTTTGGTGACCTTTGACCTTGACTTTTTCCCTCAAGGTCACAATATTGATTTTCTAATGACAAGTTGTGTTTGGGCTAAAACTTTTTTTAATCTTTTGAGATTTGCTTTTGATATTTTGGAAATAAATAAATCACGTGAAAACTATAGGCGTCATGAACGGGATCGGTGTAACTTTGACTTTGACCATTTTCTTAAAGGTCAGATTATTTCTTTCTTAATGACAAGTCGTGTCTAGGCTATGACGTTTTCATCTTTTGAAGTATGCGTTTGATCTCTAATATGAAGATAGATTTCTTCAAGGGCATGGGTCTACACCATGGTTCGTGACCCTTGACCTTGAATTTTGTTCTCAAGGTCAGATTATTGCTTTCCTTATGACAAAGTCTTGAATAGACTTTAACTTTTTGTCTTTTTAGATGGGCTTTTGTTTTTGGCATGTCGATTGATCGTTCAAATCAAAGGGTCATATAACAATGTTGATCACCCTTAATTTTTCATCAATCAATCCTCTGCAATGGTAATTGATACCAACCTGAAATTTTGTCTCAAACCTTGCATAGTCATTTTTATTCAGGGATATATTTTCAAACATGTTGGTATTACATTCTGTTTTCTTCTTGATAATTATGATTGTGTCCATACTTGTGTTTTTTCCACACTTGAATTCTGTCCACACACTGATATGAAAACTTTCTTTAAGCCTACTTACGGAGTTTATTAGCTTTTTAAAATGTATTTCACTTTTATAACATATAACTTCTTTGATTTGTAACCATACAATCATCGGTAAAGATATCATAACTTAAACAAGAAATTCTATCGGTTGTTGTTCTCTTTTTAGATAAATATGATTTAAATTGCCTGTTAACAATTTTAAGCTCAAACATCAGTTGAAAATTACATTTAAATTTATGTTGAACGCGATAGTAGTTTCGAGGTTTTATATTGTCTAATTTTGAAAATGCCTGTCACGCGATCAAGTCATGTGATATTGATTTCATTTGATAACCAGTATGATATATATATATATAGGGCACTTCAAATATTAATATATTAATCAGATATTTTATGGGCCGAAAAACGGTCCAATAACAACCCCTCCTTTTGGTTTTTCAATGAATGTAAAGTCATCAATATTTTTATAAGAATGAATATGAAAGGCTTTTGTGCTTTGATTCTCTCATTTGTCACCAATGACTTACCTATGCATACATCCGTTTTTTTCATCGAAATTAAATGTTGATTATCTTTGCTTGATAAACTTATAAAAGTCTAATTAATGATAATGAAACAATTATATTAAAATTGACTCGATGATTATAGCTTATCATTTGTTTTGATAGATCCATAAAGATGCTATATCATATGCAACTTACGAAGAGATATACAAAGCGACTTACAGAAACCTATTTATGGTATCTCTGGATCTGCCTTTACACCTACAGAAAAGAACTATATCAGATGATTTTATCGCACAAGGATATGAGATCAGTCTGTCGTACGACATGTCTAATTTTGGAAAGCCTGTTGTTCTCATTATTTATGATGAAGATTGTTATATCTGTAATGCAACATCTGTTTCATGCATAGAAAAGGTATGTCGGTATTGTTTGTTCACAAGGTTACTTTTGAGTAGCATCTGGATCCCTCTAAGCGTCCAATTTATTTTTTTTTCATAAATCTTATCACTTCTACTTCATAGTAATTAATCTACTGAATTTCACAGAAAACTTAACTTTGAGCCAATCTGACATGTCTCTAAGCAATGAATGGGTATGGAGTAAATGCACACGAGACAACGTTTCTACAAATACATTGTAACATAAAGCAATGAAGTAATGCTTTTATTGTTTTTCTTCATTTTAAAGTCAACATGAGGCCTTCAACAATGAGCTTTGCTCATACCCCATAGTTAATTCAAAACGATCCTAGCACCGATTTGAGCGGAATTCATTGCTAGATGTCAAGCAATGCCACTTGAATATTCCTTCACTCATGTATTCGGAGTCGTCAGCATATTAAAATGTTCTTACAGTAGCTGTCAGCAGTTGCCCGATGTAATAAATATAATGAACAGGGGAAAAACACAATACATTTTGTTTAATATGGTTTCAGTATCGGCGATGAATAGTTCAAATTATCACTTCGAGGATTTCGATTACCAACTAATATAATTGCCTTGACAGATATATAGAATGGCGACATATAATTCTGGTGTTTTAGTATTTGCTACAACTGGACATATGCTTCTTCTGTAATTCTTGACCGTCGGTGCTGCCAGGAAAAAGCATAATTATATCGAAACCTGAAATATCCGAATTTTTGAAAATTTTGTGTAAAGCTAGGGATTATCTGTAATGTGCATAACTCTGTCCTGATTTGATTTTGTTTATCAGTCATATTTTATTGGTTATGTCTTCTCTATCAGCTTTCGGCATATTACAGTTTATGGTCTGAAAATTGTTCCATTTAATTAACACTAAAAAGACATAATTGACAGAGCAATCTGAAAAAAAATCCAATAACTTCTGTATTGTTAACATTTTTATATCTGTGTATCTACTGATATTAACATTGGAATAAATTTTAATAACTATATATCTATTGTTCCTAAAGATAAAATATTTATTATTTTTGGAGGTCGGCGAAATGAAAATAAGATTAAACTGTAGTCTATTAATTTGATTTTCTTTTTTGCATTAAATTGTCATCTTATTTCAAAATTCAAATTGTCTAAATTCACCACTTTTTGACTTAATTTTTCTGAAATTTTTTTTGGATAATATTAATTTTCTTGGATTTTATACATTTTCCACTTTGTATGGATTTTTTAAAATTATTTCTAAAAACTTGGACAATCTTTTTGATTGCGTCGATGCATTTGTCTGTGTGAGATCTTCATAGGTAGTCAAGAACATTAAACCATCCCAAGTCAGTCAGTCAATGCATGTCTTGAAAGACTGAAATAAGTGTGAATGTGTTTCGACACATTCTCGACATTCTGAACTGGGAATAAATCTTCCTTAACTCATTCGTAACTGCATAAGCACTGTCTTAGATAGTTTTGAGTGATATTTGATTGTATGTATACATTTTCATTACAATCTGAATAAAGATTGATATATCTTGACATATTCTCAACGCTGTAAAATGGATGATACAATCTGCATTGAAGGAAAAGGGAATGAAAATACAATTTTGATTTGAATAACAACATAAATTTCTGATGAAATTGCAAAATTTTAAATAAATCAAAACAGAAATTTAGAAGAAAATACAGTAAAATTGACAACAATGATATAGTGAAGACTTAAGTTGATGCCTTAAAATTCTGATAGGTATACTCATGACATACAGTTACTTCAGATGCCGAAAATGTATGAAAAAAATCGAAAAAACGAAATATTAGTTTATCTTTGATTAATATTCGATTATCCATTTTTAATCGGCGTCAAAGGTATTCATAAATGAATGAAAAATTAACTTGTAATTAGCGGTGTAATGATACACTGGTATATCGATATATCGCAGTATTTTTCAACAAACTAAATACTAGGGTACGAATTCCAGCATATACAATTACAGAATAAGTGGTCAGTAGCAACTTTAACTTCAAATTATCAGATTTTGGTATGGAAATGTCAGTAACATGACAAACATATACTAGTATTTTTATACATGCAAATGCATATTTATACCCATGCAACGAAGATACTGAAGGTATATAGTTTGACTGATAAGTCAGTTCGTGCGTCTGTCATTTATTTGGTACGTCATTTTCCAGGATAACTCCTCCAACAGTTTTTTAAATTTTTATGTTGCTGGTTGATTGTGCTTATATCATAATTGTGCATGCTACTTGGATTTTGATTTTTGACAATTTTTCAAGAAAAGTACATATAGTTGAACTTTGTCATTTTTATGCATTATGCTGCAAATGGGGTACATCGTTTGTCCGGATAACTCCTCCTACAGTTTAACAGATTCGAAGTTTTTATTATGCAGGTTAATAATTCATATATCAAAGATGTACATGCTGCTTGGATTTTGATATTTGATTATTTTTCAGAAAATTACACATTGTTGAACTTTTTTCATTTTTATGCATTATATTGCATATAGAGTACATCGTTTGTCCGGATAACTCATACTGCAGTTTATAACATTGTAAGTGTTTATTTTGCTTCTTAATTGTGCACGTATCAATGATGTGCATGATACTTGGATTTTGAATTTTTCAGACAAACATACATTTCTTCGGATAGGAAATTTTTACTTTGCAGGTTGATGGTACATATACTTAAGGTGTGCATGCTACTTGGATTTTGATTTTAATCACATTGTTCAACTTCGTCATTTCTATGCATAATAGGGTAATATTGCATAAAAATAGGGTAAATCAATTGTCCGGACAACTTATCCTACAGTTTATAATATAGGGAGTTTTTATTTTACAGGTTGATTGTGCGTATATCAAAGATTTGCATCATCTTACAAATTAAGCCTATTTTTGAGAAAACTACACATGATTGAAATTCGTCATTCTAATGTATGATATTGCTCAAAGGGTACATAATTTGTCCGGATATCTCCTCCGACATTTGACAGATAGGAAGAGCTCATTTTTCAGATTGAATGTACTTAAAGATATGCATGTAACTTGGAATTTGATTTTTGATTTTTTTTTAATTTCAGAGTTAAGAACTGAAAGATAGTCCGATATGTGGGGGCGTGGGGTATGTGAAAGTGCTCACTGAGGTTCTTTCATCTTATCTATTGAAAAATATTAACAATAAAAGAATATGGAGTAAATACATATGAAACAAAGTCTCTAAAATACGTGGAACTATCAAGCACTGAAACAACGCTTATATTGTTGTTCTTCATCTTAAGGTCACCATTAGCATTTAACAATATGCTTTGCTCATACCTCATAGTAGGTTCATGACGGTCCCTAGCACCCATTCGAGCGGAAGTCAATTGTAATTGTCGAGGAATTTCACATCCATAATAATGATGAAAGGATGTGGAGTAAATGCACATGAGATAGAGTCTCCACAAATACATGCTAGGAGTTATCAATGGTATAACGCTCTTATTGTTGTTCTTCATCTTGAAGTCACCATGCAAATTTCAAAGTTATTTTCTAGCACCATGTTTTATTTAGCCATTGGATATGAAATCTTCATCAAACAAAAAAATCAACTTGCAATGCGCTCTCATAATCTCTGGCATAAGTTGCCCAACAAAGCACGAGTGTCCCAATCTAGTGAACATTAGCAGCATGTAGACAGACACTTGGCGCTTTTCAATTTGATGTCGAGTAAACTTGGCATAATAAAATAGTAAGATGTGGTCAAATATAATTCTTCAATTTCCAAATTATTATAGTGTATCCATATGCGATATTATACATTTTTATCGCATAAAATGGTAATAAGAAGATTTAGAAAAGTAGTCAAATGAAGCAATTGGAAGGTGATGCGTATTTATATGTATTATAATACGCTTGCATTGGATTCAATATTGAATTTACCATATTAATCCCGACCAGTTACTTGAAAGTGAATTTAACAGAACTTTCTTATAATTATAAGTCTTGACAAGGTCTTTTTGTATGAGAAAATGATTTATTATACTATAATAATTTGTAGAATAAACCCAAGTGGCTTTATAAGAAGTAAATGGTATTTCAAATAAATATGTTTATTTGGCTCCAATAGACGAAAATAAACATCATTCAAATATTTTCTTCCATTTGTTTGTTGATTATTGAAAACATAAATTAAAATATCATATTATATTTTACCTATATGTTTTTCTCTATATGTCTTTGTTACCAAGCCGGTCCAATATATAGTATATTGACCGGGGCCGGTCCAATATAATGGAAAATACAGAAGTGCATCTCGAGTATAATTGTACTCGTCAATTTAACATTGCCATCCTATTTTTGTCATTTTTGTTTTTATCTATGAATTAAATCTAGAATTTATTAAATCATGTCAATGAAATATACAGTTATTTGAAATTGATTATTTCGAAATCAGGTGTTAAAATAACATTACTCTTTCCAATGTATATTTCATAACGATATTGATTGTGTGGAGGAATTTTTTTTTGGAGACTTGGTTTTCGATATGTTCGAATCTTATCTGAACTAATTAAGGAAACATAATTTTTTGGAAAGGTCATCTATCTACTAGACTAAATTGAATTATAATATCGATGCTTTCGAAATTGGTTGAGAGCCATTACAGCATTATGCCACAACCATTTACAGTTTTCAGTACATAACAAGCATAAAGGAATGTCATTTCCCTTTTTAGCTCACCTGGCCTAAAAGGCCATGTGAGCTTTTGCCATCGCTATGCGTCCGTCGTCCGTCGTCCGTCGTCCGTCCGTCTGTCTGTCTGTCTGTCAACAATTTCAAAAATCTTCTCCTCTGAAACCACTGGGCCAAATGTAACCAAACTTTGCCTGAATCATCACCAGAGTATGGCTTCTCAAAATTGTGTTCGATTAGGCGGTAGGTCAAACAACATGGCCGCCGTTGCTAAAAATAGAACATAAGGGTAAATTGCAGTTTTTGGCCAATAACTCGAAAACCGTTACAGATATCAAAAATCTGACATGGGGTAAAAGTGATCAACATAGCAAGATCTACCTGCACTGCAATTTTGAAGAAAATCCGAAAACCCGTCTTGGAGTTATTGCCCTTTTTCCGTAAAATTTTTAAAATTTGTGCATTTATTATTTTTTATTTCAAAAAGTATAACAGATAGAGGTCAAGAGTAAATTGCAAAAATGTTCAGCATATCAAGATCTACCCACCCTGAAATTTTGAAGAAAATGCATAAACCCTTGTAGGAGTTATTGCCCTTTTTTCACCGAATTTTTTAAATTTTCGTATTTTTCATCTATTATTTCCAAAACTATAGAAGATGAAGGTTAAGTGTAAATTGATGAAATGTTTGCCATGCTCTTGCGACTTCAAAACTGATGT
>MJUU01015736.1:4474-17428 GCA_002080025.1 Modiolus philippinarum | reverse complement strand
GACCGCCAAAAAAGGCGGGAAAATTCAACATTGACCGATTTCAATGACATTTGGTTTCCAAATAGATCTCTATGTTGCGAGTTCAAAACCGATGTTGAAAATTGTTCCTTGACCGCCATTTTCAAAATGGCCACCAAAAAAGGCCGGAAAATTCAACATTGTCCGATTTCAATGAAATTTTCAAGTAGATATTGATGTTGCGACTTTCAAAACCGATGTTGAAATATGTTCGTTGACAGCAATTTTCAAAATGGCTGCCAAAAAGGCGGGAAAATTCAACATTGTCCGATTTCAATGACATTTGGTTTCCTTCAAAACTGATGTTAAAAATTGTTCGCTGACTGCCATATTTTAAATGGCTACCAAAAAGACGGGAAAGTTCAACATTGTCCATTTCAAAGAAATTTGATTTCCAAATAGATATTGATATTGCGACTTCAAAACGGATGTTGAAAATTGTTTGTTGACTGCCATTTTCAAAATGACATTTCGACTTCAAATCGTGTCGAAAGTGGTCATTAGCAAGAACGTTTTTTATCGAAAAATCCCAACAAAGAAATATAATAAAACATGATCAGACTTTAAAAACAGTTCAAGATATTGGAGGTGTTGGACGTACGAAAGTTTGAGAAACTGAAGATCAACTGTATAACTTACATTGTTACCTTGATTGTGGCAACTGAAAACCAGGTGAGCGATACAGGCTCCTGGGAGCCTCTGGTTTTAGGTCCAAGAGAAAAAAATCTCATTGATGAAGACACTTCACGTATGCTGCTTTTTGGGGTAGGGGCGGGGCTTTGCTTTTATATTGTCGAAAACAAAAAAACACAAAAACACCTCTAAGAGTAAAAAGGCTAGGATCCACGCCTAAAAAAAACACGACAATTAGTTGAGTATAATATAACAAATAGTTAATGTCACTTCGGGCCAAATGGCAGTTTATGGACCGGTCTCTCACTCCCAAAATACTATATGGACATCAGCTTCGCTTCGGTCCATATATTATTTTGGGAGTGAGAGACCGGTCCATAAACTGTCATATGGCCCTCAGTGTCATGAACTTTTTGTATAATAAAGTTATATTATCTCCCCTTGCTTATGCAAGGCAATTGCAAAGACTTTATATATGTCTACTTTTGTCAACTTGATTAAGCACATTTATATCAAATATAATTCTCTATCAGTTTTGTAACATCTTTGAGTTTATGGTCTTCCAAACTAGTATATGATGCAGATCTGAAATTTTGTCACGAGCTTTACATGGTCATGTCATATTGTTGGATGCATTTTCAGAGCAATCGGAATAGTACTACCTGTTAACCGACTTAGTAAATGTTGACAATTATAAGCATTATAGAGCCAATTTCGTCGCATTTATCTCAGAAAAGGTATAAAGTACAGATGTGAAATTTTGTCAGAAGCTTTGTATAGTCATGCCATATTGTGGCATGCTTTTTCGGACCAGTCGGAATACTACGTCCTGTTTACCGTCGGCATGCATGTGTGTGTGTGTGTCCGTTCGTAACACATTTTCGTCACATTTATCTCTGATATGGTTAAAGGTACATATCTGAAATTTTGTTACAAGCTTTGTTTAGTCATGCCATATTGTGGGATGCGTTTTCATGCCAAACAAAATACTACTTCCTGTTAAGCGACTTAGTCAATTTTGACCCTTAAAGCATTATAGAGAAATTTTTCGTCAAAATTTTCTCTGTAGTGTTATATGATACAGATCTCAATTTTTTTCACAAGCTTTTTATAATCATGCCGTTTTGTGGGATACGTTTTCGGACCAATCGGGATACTACTTCCTGTTTACCAACTTAGTAAATTTTGACACTTGTAGCATTATAGAGTAATTTTTTTTTGTCAAGGATTTCTCAGCTTGCGTATGTAGTAATGATTTGATATTTGGTCTGAAGCTTTTGTATGATGAGTTGTACCGTGTCCCTCACTTTCAATACCATCTCTCAACTACTTCCCGTTTGCCTACAACTTTGATTTTTACCATTAAAGATATATAGTGTAATTTTTTGTCAAGGATTTCTCAGCTGGTGTTTGTAGTAATGAGCAATGAGCGGGGGCATAATTAGACGCCATTTGGCGACAGCTCTTGTTTTATTCTGGTTTGCAATATCTTAACGCAGTGTACTTTCTTTGTGTGAATTAAGTTTCCTTGAAATTCAACAAAACATACAGAGGAGTTTCTTTTTAAATCGAGAGATACGCAAATCAGCACCTTATCTTTGAACGCCATAAATGTGCATTCGATTTAACGTGAAATAGTTTGAATTTCACTTTAAATCACAATGATTTCAAAATATTTTAAAACTTTTCAGTAAAACTGATATGATGTTGTGAAAGAAATTACTGTTTTATTGATATAGTATTTATAGATTGTCGATGAGCACGTTTTACAGTATTTACAGTATTTATCATCAAGAGTAGATCAACATTACACATAAAACCATCATAGCGTTTGTCAACAAGATCACCATTTTGATGAAGTTTTGTCAAGAGAAATCCATTTTTGGTGAACCTGCACTATATTCACTTATTAATACCGGCAAAATGACTTCAGTGACCCAATAATTTACGCCATTTATTTCCGCTTGAAACACTAGTTGTAGGCAACGTTTGAAAATAGCGCAATAGTTTTAGGTATGTTTCTATATAAATACAGCATAACTTGTAAATATTTTAATAGACCATTTGCCAATTCAAGCGGAATTCCCGAATTTGACCTCGCGATTTACAAACTTGGGCAAAGGGAAGCAACTCTAGACCGGACAAACAACGTAAACTAACCAAAATGTAAAAATTATTTTCTCTTGACCTGCATGGATTCCAAGCTTCATCTTTGGTGAGATTTATCAAAATAATATATCCTTTAATGTGCCTGTTTGTTTTTTTTTATATCCCAATAGATCTCATGAGCCAGAATGCTGATTTATAAGGGTTTCTTCGGTACATGTGACAACCTGTCCGGTGTCACGTGACTTTGATTGAGTAAAAATTTTAAAGAACGGAACCAAAGTCGGTAATTGGCAAATCACCTATTAGTTTTCACATTTAAAACAATACTATAAAACCGATAACCGATTTCAATTTGCTATCTTCTTTTTTAATGCATTTTTGAATTGATGAATAATGGACAGTGAGACAACAGACAATAAGACACTTGACAGACAGGGTCACAGACTTACTGGGTAATTCTAACATTCCAACTAAACTTTGTGGGTTTAGTAACATTGGTGTAGCAATTTGTATCAACCTTACATTTCTACCCAAATGTACAAGAAATTAGAAGCTGATTAAGATAACCCATGTTCCTCGTAAGACAAAACTTATAGTTATGTCCAAAGTAGATTATATAAATCGACAACTGGGATAGTGGAAAAAAGAAAAATCTCAAATACCCGAAGTTAAGAAAGAAGGACTCGGACGAATCTTGTTTAAAATCTTGCTACGCATTTATGATTGCCTTGTCTGTAGTTGGAGAAACAATTAGTCCTACATGCATACAATTGATATTTTGATTTCCATATATGTTTAGTAATACTTATAAGGAAATGTAAAACGAAAAGCTGACATTTCTCAAGAACGCCGTTTTTCTAGTCATGTTTTCCATACACGAAGGTTGTGTGTAACGTTCGTGGACGATGTGGATTAAATAACCAAACACCGAAGTTACTGTGAATTTTGATTCTGCATACTAGTATGCGCATTGTTAAAATTGTTAAATATTGATAATGTATATAAAACTAATAGTGTCTTTCACAATGTGTTTTACTGCATATGTATGCAAAATATTATCAAAATCAAAGAACAAGTAATTATTATTATGTCAATACAAAACACACTAATATTATACACCCGGAGCACATGTAAAATGTTGAATTCATACTTATCAGGAAATGTAAACCCCAAAGCTGATATTTCTCAAGACCGCAGTTTTTTATTCATTTTTATTGCGAAACATGTAGGAACATTATAATCTTTTGAATCTAAATATATCATTTTTCCTTTGGTTTTTTAATCAACGAGTTGCTTAAAAATAGGATGCCACGAAGCAGATTTACACTGCATGGTCAGGATTCAGTATAGACAGTTTACTGTATAATCAGCGTTCAGTGTTGACAGGTTAAGTGTATGATCGGGATTTAGTTTAGACTTGCTGCACTGTATGGTCAGGATTCATTTTAGACAGGCTTCACTGTATGGTCAGGATTCAGTTTAGACAGGCTTCACTGTATGGTCAGGATTCAGTTTAGACAGGCTTAACTGTACGGTCAGGGTTCAGTTTAGAAAGGTTTCACTATATGGTTGGGATTCATTTTAGACCGGCTTCACTGTATTGTCAGGATTCAGTTTAGAGAGGTGTCACTATATGGTCAGGATTCAGTTTAGACAGGCTTCACTGTATTGTCAGGGTTCAGTTTAGAAAGGTTTCACTATATGGTCAGGATTCATTTTAGACAGACTTCATTGTATTGTCAGGATTCAGTTTAGATACTTCTCTTGATGGTCAGGATTCAGTATAGACAGTTTCCTGTATAATCAGGGTTCAGTGTTGACAGGTTAAGTGTTTGATCAGGATTTAGTTTAGACTTGCAGCACTCTATGGTCAGGATTCAGTTTAGACAGGCTTCACTGTATGGTAAGGATACAGTTTAGACAGGCTTCACTTTATGGTCAGGATTCAGTATAGACAGTTTACTGTATAATCAGAGTTCAGTTTTGACAGGTTAAGTGTTTGATCAGGATTTATTTTAGACTTGTAGCACTGTACGGTCAGGATTCATTTTAGACAGGCTTCACTTTATGGACAGGATTCAGTTTAGACAGGCTTCACTTTATGGACAGGATTCAGATTAGACAGGCTTCACTGTATGGTCAAGATTCAGTTTAGTCAGGCTTCACTTTATGGTCAGGATTCATTTTAGACAGGCTTCAATGTATGGTCAGGATTCATTTTAGACAGGCTTCACTTTATGGTCAGGATTCAGTTTAGACAGGCTTCACTGTACGGTCAGGATTCAGTTTAGACAGGCTTCTTCACTGTGCGGTCAGGATTCAGTTTAGACAGGCTTCACTGTATGGTCAGGATTCAGTTTAGACAGGCTTCACTGTATAGGCAGGATTCAGTTTAGACAGGTTTACTGTGTACTC
Organism: Modiolus philippinarum; assembly: GCA_002080025.1. Lineage (NCBI taxonomy): Eukaryota > Metazoa > Mollusca > Bivalvia > Mytilida > Modiolidae > Modiolus > Modiolus philippinarum. The sequence continues at coordinate 12,253 of MJUU01015736.1, read as the reverse complement.
AGGATTCAGTTTGGACAAGTTTCACTGTATAGTCAGGATTCGGTGTATACATGTTTCATAATATAGAAATATAGTCAGTTATTATTTATGGCAGGTTTTACTGTAAAGTCAGGGTTTTATTAAGGCAGGTTACTTTATAGTCTGGATATAATTTTGAAAGGTTTCACTGTATAGTAAGGGTCCTTTCTCTGCATTATCACGATTTAGTTTAGGGACTGCTTTTGTAGTCAATTTAAAATGTTTTACAGCAGAAATTTAATGGGGTCTGCAGTGTATCAATTTTTAATTCTGATTATAAACATTCTCATAAAATGGTCTATTTATTTTCACAGTAATAATCAAATGGGAGAGGAGTGGGTTGTCCTAAAAACAGAACGAAAAAGAAAAACTGATGAGTCATCAAAAGTATTTGATTTGTATATACTTTATATAGACATTCATTCATTACGTAAAGTTACACAGCTCGTATGTTGCAGTTTACAATACATTTTAGGAAGTGGCTTAAAGCTTTATTTGGTCTAAGTATCCTTCCCCAAGATGAGAACGAAGAGTGCTAAGCTTTTGATATCTATTCAATTACAGTGTACATATAAAAATCAACGCAAAATATTAAATGGCGATAACGATACTCACAATAACGGTGACCCAACTGCCTGATATCCTTCGGTTATTTGGTAAGAGCTTAATCTTGAAGATTATAAAAGATAGTTGCGTAGCTTTTTATAAGCAATTAAGTCCAGTTTTTTCACAATCTCTTCTCAAACTATTTTTATTTCATAAAGAAAATAAAGCTCAATCAAATTTAGAACAATTTGATAATAAGAGCTGCATCTCGATCGATGGTATTTACTGAGCCGGAAAAGACCAAATGAGTGTAAAACAAATGCCCGAATAACACGGACAGTAGGGTATGATAAAATTTTCCGCCTGAAGATCTCTATCAACTTTGACTTTGACATATTTCGGTATAGGGATTTCCAATATTATGATTTGACCTTCACTGAAGAGACAAAAGTCGTCGATATACAGAAACTAAATTGATAGTAACTTTGGTATCTTATTATTTATTACCACTGGGCAAATGTTCCTGATGCTACATTGTTAGTCCCCGAAGACTTCTACCAACCCAGTATCAAGTACTCCTATGCTGGACCCAAAACGATTTTATAAGGAAATAGTGCTGCAAACGATACCGAAAAAGCCTTCTAAATTTCGAGTTTAATGTGCCGGAATAATATAGCCTGAAAACTGTTTCAGATGTTCGAAAAATATCTATATTTTGATTTTCGTCTGTTCGTAAAATTTTCTTTGATTTTGCCTGTTTGTCCGGGGTACCCATGTCCCTTGAAATCAGACAGGGATCGTTGAAAGCAAAATTTTACGTGAAATTAAATCCGACTTCGCTTAATGATATTTTTACAATGTGATACATATTTGAAGATCAACAACAGACTGATAGATGATATTTTAAAAATTTTAAAGCGATGCATCGACGACAAAACTTCATATCAATTTTTGTCAATTTACGTTTTTTCAGATTTTTCACTTTGGAGCGAAAGTTTGTTGACTGAAAATATAATGTTTCAGATACGATAGTTAGCCGTCACAACAGCAAACAATATGCAAAATTTTAGAATTGAAATCGCAAAAGTATTTTTGAAAATTTCGAAATAAATGCAACCATGCACTTTAGTTTAAAGCACTTAATTACATACTGATTTCGCATTTTAATAAAATTTCAGTGTTTGGGATATTTTGTGGTAAATATTTTTTCTTATACACATAATGCACCCTTTTTAGCTCACCTGAACCGAAGGATAAATGTTAACTATTATCGTCACTTGCCGTCTGTTGCCTGTTAGCTTTTAAAATTTTCATCATCTGCTTTGAAAGTATTGAAGCAAATTAAACTACTCTTTATTGGAATGATGCAGGAATAAGCCTTTACAAACAATGTCATTTTTATTTACATTTGACACAAAAAAAAAATAGCCATCACTTGGGAACATAGCTTAACATTAGCCCTATGTAAAATCATATTTTAATCACCTCCTCTTAAACCCCTATACCGAATTGAACCAAACATTAGAGGAATGTTTTTTATGGAAAGTCCGTAACAATAATACCATTTTCTGTTTGGATCGAATAAAAGGTATGGCTGCAAGTAAGGAACGTTTTTAACATTTGACCCTGTGTGAAAAACATCATTTTCATCAACTGCTCTATAACTATTGAACACAATTTTTAAACTGTCCTGGAACGATGCAGGGAAGACAATAACAAAATTACAAAAAACAGGAAAACAGCAAACACCTACAATGGCCAGGAACTACAATCACATGCCACAATTTACAAGCAAACTGCACCAGAAAAACAATAATGAAAACAAGAAACAAACATAAATAAACATAAATAACATCAATAAGTACATAAAAGTACTTATTGATGTTGATTCGACAAACAACATGGCCTTCAGAATGGATTATTGTTTATTAAACCTTGTGGGAAAAACATCATTTTTATTATCTGTTATTAAATGTAATAAAGAGGATAACAGGAAACATCTACAATGGCTGAAAATTCAAATCACATACCACAATTTTCCAGGGAACTACACAGAAAAAAACACGGATAAACGTAAACAACGATAGAAACTCGGGACAGCCGGACTTAGTACCGGCATTAGCAAAAGCCAGCGGTAGGGTTAAAGCGGTTTAAGCATTTTTTCAGATAAGCGGTACACGCTCATTCTCTTAGCGTCTAGTTTTGATCGAGTATCATCGTTTACTGTTCTAAAGAATGAAGTTTTAAATATTGGATATTGTTCTGACTGTTGAATGTTGGTGAAAGCAAATATTGTAAATTGGTGAACCTAAAAATGATTTATACCAATTTTTTACTTTCTCACTGATCATGTTTTACAAAAGTTTTGTTTTTATCGTTGTTTTTGAGCTTTAATCTTCTTGTTTGATTTGTACATATCTTGCATTTGGACTTTTCCGTGTCAGAAATACATGAAAAACAGATATTCAAACTATTGGAAGTATTGCTCTTTTCTTTTGTTTTTGTTGATTGATATATATTTTTGTTAAGTTTTCTAGCTGATTGCTTTATCAGATTATCGCTAGTATTAGTGGCCCCATATATAACCTCAACAAACCCGATAGAAGGAAAGTATTTCTTCCGAACAAACCATTTGCATGAGCAATAAAGGCAAAAAGAAGTGTTATCGATGCTACAAACATAAGTAATGATATAGTTTAGGAAAACGTATTACGAATGTGAAATATGACAATTACTACCCTTTGCATTATAACAAAAAATAGTGTTTTATATGCAACTTGAGTAATTTGGACTTTGAATATTTTTGACAATTTGACAAGGGGCATAACTCTAGAACATTGGACCTCTGGACTTCAAGTGGAATTTGACAACGAGTTTTCCATTAACAACTTACATAACTACAAATTATGTTATTTCGTTCACATGGTTTCAGTTGGAAACCCAAAAATTAACAAAAGTTTCAAGGAGCATAACTTGCAATCTACTTTAACCCCAAGACCCAAAATCGAATTTGGATTGAGTTTTGTGGCAAACAAGTAACATAGAGTATGTTATTTCGTTCACAAGCTATCAACCGGAAACTATTGGGAACAGGCTGACTGACAGACAGACAGACAAATAGACGGACGACTGAGGATTTCACAAAAAAACCTAGCCACTACGTGTGACGGACTATAAATAACGGTTTCCTTTTTTGACCCCATTGATGCACCTCTGTATCATCTCGGCTTCGACTAGGTTAATATTATTCTGGACTGAATTGTAAGGTTTTAATCAGTTTTATTCTTTTTGTTGATCATTTTGTAAAGTATTCAGGACGTAAGCAAATGTCAAATTTAATTTTATAGAAAATGTTGTGTATTAGTTTTTAGAAAATATGAGTAAGCTTTTTAGATACTGAAAATTCGAGGAGGTAACTTCAAGAAGGAATCGTGGTTACTTTTTTTTAAATATCTATGAGATATGTTCTCAGTTAAACAGAAAAGTTTGGAAATGAAGCACTAGAGTCGGTCAAGGTCATCTGTTTGCTGTATATGTAGTCATTTAGATGGAACAACTAAGATCAGAGAAAACGAAGTATTGTAAAGTCTCTTGGTACTAACGGCACAAACTTTTTTCGGGTCTCATAGACTACACACCGTACGATGGCGATAACTATCCATTTATAGCATTTTTCGTCGGTTATTTAATATTGTATTGACCTTTCTACTTCCCAATCAAAAGTTGTGCGATTTCTTTTGTTCACCTTTAACCTCGATTTTCTCAGAATGTGACCATTTATGGCTTTTACGAACTCGATTTTTTAATCCGACTGAATTTGACCTTTCCAACGATATATAAATTAGGCGTGTATTATTTTGGTACATTAAATCATCTAAGGGACCGACCATTTAACTTGAAGGGGGGGGGGGGCTATGGTTTTTTTTTCTAAAAAAATAGTATGGAGTCGATTTTATGTGAAAAAAATATTTTTGCTGCCAAAATGATGAAAAAAAATTTTTTCTGACGGAGGCTTTCTGACCCCCCAAAAATTGTTAATTTTGAAAAAAAAAAGTATTTTGTTGATACACGTGAAAAAATAAATAAATTGTTTCGCGCGAAGCGCGAAAAAAATTTTCTGTCCTGAAAAAAAAACATAACCCCCCCCCCCTTTTCAGGTTAAATGGTCGGTCCCTAAAAGGGCGTTCCATTTGCAGCACGAAAACTTGCAACATCTAAATTTAAAAAATATTGTTAAGAACTAAAGAGTATCTTCCTCAAGTATGGCTTTGTTGCTAGCTGATTTTGGCCTTACTATTTAGATACTAATGGTTATTTGTTCTCTTATCAGTTTTTACACATATTTCGGTATATGGATTTCCAATGTTTTGATTTGATCTGCACTGAAGAGACACAAGTTGTCGAAATTCAAATATGCAGAAACTAAATTGGCAGTAACTGTGGTATTTTGTTATATATTACCACTGGCCCGATGCCTCTGCTGGTTGACTGTTATTCACCAACCCAGTAGCAAGTACTTCGGTGCTGGCCCGAAAACTGCTTTTATTTGGAACCTTGCAATGTCTAAATTTAACAAAATTTTGTTCAGAACTAAAGAGTATCTCCCTCTCGCATTGCTCAATCCTAAGTTGATTTTGGCTGATCTATTAAGATCGAATCGGTAATTTGTTTTCTGTCAGCTTTTACACATATTTCGATTTATTTGTGTCATCAAAAGACATAAGTTGTCGTAATGTGCATAATTATGCAAAAACTAAATTGAGAGTAACTTCGATATTTTGTTATTTAAAAAAAACGGAAGGCTTATACAGCAAAAACTGTCATATATCTCCGAAGAGTCTTTTTATAATTTGCGATTTGTTTTTAACTAATGCAAGTGACTTTATAACTATTTTTTACCTAAACAAATTGTAAACAATTTACTATATCCTGCTCAAAATCTTATTATCACCCCTCCATGATAAGCAGGGGGCATGGCATATGGTAGAATTCCTTTCCACATTTTGTACTACTTAAATATGTCCCGAATTTTGTCTGATGTGAGGTAAATTTCGGCGAATGGAAAGAAAGAAATGTCAATGAACTGATTTGTTTTAATTTCATTTTTTTTAATGTTATTTATGTATTTATTATTTTTTTTTATTATTATTATTTTCTTGTTTGATGTTTTGAATTCATTATGTTTCTGAAATATAAAAAAGTGACAAATATCGCTGAAGTCATACAAACATACTGCCTTCAGTGGAGGGTGTTATGGTAGATTACTACACGAAGAAAAAATATCACATGAAGAGAAAATATCACCCGAGACACAGTCGAGGGTGATATTTTCTTTTCATGTGATATTTTTTCTATGTGAGGTAATCTACCATAACACCGTCCACTCAAGGCAGTATGTTTTTTTATTACATTTGTATACTGAATGCCTTCCTTTACCTTATAACTGAAGAAATGGTTTCTCATAAAAAATTAAGTGTTGATTAAGTGTTAATTAGGCAAAAAAAATATTATTAATAACAAATCTTTTTTGTAACCTGTAACGTGTGCCAAATAGAAGATCAAAACAGGAAAATGCTTGAATGAAAAATCAAATTAAAGTACTCTTAGAAAAGATCTGTAAATGCTCTGACTTATGATTTCATGGTAATGTTGGCTGAACAAGAGTTTTCATGGATGATTGCAGAATTCATAACATTTAGGTTGACATTTGGAAACCATTCAAACTCAGTCAAAAAAACAGATACTCATGGAACTTAGGCACTTGCTTCATAAAAATGCCAGTCCCTCTCTCTCTTTTCTTCCAGAGAGGGAGGGACTGAAATTTTTATATGAACGAATTAAATGCCTGTGTAATGGAACTTGAAAGGTCTTGAAATATTTACTGCTCTGCCTCCGGTGACAACACGTTTGTTTCGTAGAGTTGCTGTATTTCGTAGTTGTAAAATTCATCAGCTGTCTCTTAAGACCTAAATGTATATGAACGACAGAAAGGAGTTGGTTCGGTATGACCCGTTTTTGGCCCCAGAAATTCAGGAATTTTAAAATATTGATATAACATACCCTAATTCATCATAAGAAAAGCACAAATGTTGCTTTATAAAACTTCTGGTATATTTTTATATTTGAGCACGCATGCGCTAATTGCTGACGTCACAAACACGAGCTTAATTCCAAAAATATTGAAAATTACACTATTTCGGTGAAATTTTATATGGTTTTCGTTAAAATTAGTATTGGCCGTATTCGTGTTTAATCAAAATATTTATATATGTGATGTTACTAACAAATATACACAACATATCAACAAATTTAGTTTAAACACGGATGCGGCCACAATTTACGGAGCCAAAAAGCGGGTAAAATACTGCGATTTTTGACAAATTTGTTAAAATTCATGATTTTAGGCTGAGTTTGACCAGTTGCAGGTTTCTAATAAGTTATGTTTTGACCAAATTTTGACTGAATCAATTAAATATGACACTATACTTTGTAAAAGGAGTGATATATCTGAGCTCACATTTTGTTAAATTTTGGGACCAAAAATGGGCCATACCGAACCTTCTCCTTTATATAAATCACGAAAACGAAGAACTGTTTGCTTCGGCATAAGTCAGTAAAAAGAACTAAATACAAATCGGTAAAACTCGGTTGGAGAGGGCGATATTTTCAGAGTTCGGCAAACTTCGTTCTCAGCATGTAATATTTTCGTTTCTACGCAGAAAATCGCATGTTGCTAGGGTAATGGGGGTCAAAAAGAACTACTGCAAAATACCACATTCAGGAGAAGAAATGAAATGACGTGATTTTATCAGAAATTTGCATGAAGAATAATTAAAAATATGTACATATGAATATTTATCGAGAAAAAAAGGAACAAAATTCGATATATAAGCATGTCAAATATTTGTAAACAACTTGAAATAAAAAAAATAGAATTTTGTAGTGTTTGTTTAATTATATTATTCTTTATTTATTTCTTTTATACCCAATGGGTTTCGGTTGGGAATTATTGGTAAAATGTCATAATCTAGTGATCTGTTTTATAGTCTGTTGCTGGATGATTTAGTATAAGAATGAATTTGTAGTCATGAATTTGATTTCTTCGGTAACATATGTATGCTAGCTGCCAGAACGGTCACATTGTGCTGTATTAATGACCGACATATAATACTAGTAAGGGAACGACCATTTGATTGTTATGGGGGGGGGGGGGGG